>JAODAL010007055.1:0-128361 GCA_025379985.1 Phyllomedusa bahiana
TCTTCCGGCTGTTTTTCCGGTTTTCAGGGACTCCCTCACAAAATTGTCTCCGACCGCGGTGTTCAATTTGTTTCCCGTTTCTGGCGTGCGTTGTGCTCCCATCTGCAAGTCAAGTTGGACTTCTCATCGGCCTATCACCCTCAGTCCAATGGGCAGGTGGAGAGGGTGAACCAGATTCTGGGAGAATACCTGCGTCACTTTGTGTCCGGACGTCAGGACAACTGGACCGAGCTGCTCCCGTGGGCCGAATTTGCATATAACCATCGGGACTCGGATGCTGCCGGCGTCTCCCCGTTCTTTGTAGTCTATGGCCGCCACCCGCACCCCCCCCTTCCCCTGCCTCCTAACTCGGATGTGCCCGCTGTCAACGACCAGGTTCGGGATATCAAGGCCATCTGGCAGGAGACGCGACATTCTCTACTTCGGGCCTCCGCCCGTATGAAGTCTCAGGCGGACAAAAGGAGAAGACCTGCCCCGACGTTTCTTCCTGGGGACCAAGTTTGGCTCTCTTCAAGATATGTGCGCCTGAAGGTCCCTAGTCTTAAATTGGGCCCTCGCTTCCTCGGACCCTTCAAGGTTCTTCGGCAGTTGAACCCTGTGACATACAAGCTCTGTTTGCCTCCATCTCTCCGGATCCACAACGCATTTCATGTGTCCCTCCTTAAGCCTCTGGTGCTGAACCGGTTCTCTCGGAAGAATGTGACGCCTTCCCCAGTAGCCGAATCCACTGACATCTTCGAGGTCAAGAAAATTTAAGATATGAAAACGGTCAGAGGGAGACGTTTCTTCCTCGTGGATTGGAGGGGCTTCGGACCTGAGGAGAGATCCTGGGAGCCGGAATCCAATATCCTGAATCGGGACCTCATCCTCAGATTTCTGCGGCCTAAAAAGGTGGGGAGGCCTAAGGGGGGGGGTACTGTAACGGGTTGCGCCGCGGTCCGTGGTTCGGACCGCGGTCGCACCCGCGTTCCCCGCGGCGGGTCCCCGGCGGGGACGGGGGGCCCCGCGGACCGCACTGCCGGTCGTGGCGCCACCCGTCCCATCCACTCACCTGGCCTCGCTCCCGTCCGGTCCTCGTCCCCTGCCGGCCGGAATGCGCGTGCGCGCCCCCTAGCGCGTGCGCGCGTTCACGTACATTTAAAGGGACAGTGCGCCGGTAATTGGGTAATTGCCGGGCGCTGTCCCTATATAAGTTTTGCACCCACGTCACTTCCCTGCTGGATCTATGTTGCCTCGTGCCTTAGCTAAAGCGTTCCCTAAGTGTGTTCTCGCCCTACCGTGTACCAGACCTCTTGCTACGTTTTCCCGACTCCGAACCTCTGCCGCCTGCCCTGACCTTTCTGCCTGTCCACGACCACGAACCATTGCCGCCTGCCCTGACCTTCTGCCTGCCCACGACTACGATTCCCGGACTACGCTTCTGTACCTCGCTGCACCTCGGCCGCCACCGCAAGCAAGTCACGTCAGGGGGGACGACCTGGTAGCCTCACGCCGCAGCAAGTCCATCCCGCTTTGCGGCGGGCTCTGGTGAAAACCGGGGGCTACTTAGATTCCGTTCCCTGGCGTGGCTTAATTATCATCGCTTGCGGTGGTCCGGCGGATCCACTACCCGGCTGTTACACCTACACTAAGACTTCAGCCATGCATTTAACTCCCTGAGCTCCCGCTGTCTTTCCTGAGTAGCGCTTGGCACCGGAAGTATTCCAGAGAACACAACCTTGGAGGTCCTTCCATTCAGCTTTGAGCCTAGTTCTTTAAAATTATTCTTTAGGATCCTCAACCTACCATGTATTCTGTCATTGGTTCCAATATGGACCACAACAGCTGGGTCATCGCCAGCCCCTCCCAGTAATTTATCCACCTGATCCACCACATGCCGAACCCTGGCACCAGGGAGACAGCAAACCATTCGGTCGAGGCGGTCCTGGCAACAAATTATTCTATCCGTCTTCCTGATTATAGAATCCCCTACAACTACTAACTGTCTTTTCCTACCTGCATTCCCATCCCCCCTGCTACTAGTTGGGCTGCTCTTTCGGCTGCAAGGAAGAGTAGTGTCCACTAGGGCTGCCATTACTGAGACTGATTCCCCAGCATTATCACCCAACTTGGCAATTTTGCTAGGAATTTCAGGAGGAGAAGTGGCCGTCCTTTTTCTGGTACCCCTAGACCCATTAACCCAGCTACACGGCTTCTCCTGCTGATCCAATACTCCACCCTCAACATTTAGCCCACTAACTGTTTGCTCCAAGAGAAGCAAACTCCTCAATTCATTGTCAATCGCCCTCAGTGTCGCATTTTGCTCCTCTAGGGCTAAAATGTGAGTTACCAGAGTAGCAACATGCTCACATCTGCTACAGCGGTATTCACCCTGGACCTCTTACTCCAGTAGTGCATACATATGGCAGATTGTGCACTGCTGGAATTTGCCAGTGAAGCTACCTATTATCCCGGTGCAACAGCAATGAAGAGAAAAAAAAAAGTTAGTTAGATTGAAGTATTAAATAAAATAAGTTTGTATACTTACCAGTTTTTCTCTCCCGTTTTTAACTCCAGTTTTTTTAACTCGGCACTCTGTTCTCTCAAACACTCAGTTTGACCCAAGCAATAGAGCCAGCTCTATAGAGCTCTGGTGCTGAAATTCAAACCTGTTGACACAAACTAACCCCTCCCCCAGTCATGTGATGCAAAAGGTCCTGGCAGTACACCACAGGTGATTATAACAGAAGGGGAAAAAGTGCTTTTTTAAAAAAAAAAAAAAGTGTCAGTACTTCAAACACAACCTGCAATAGAAAAATAAAACAACTTTGCTACAAACTGTATGTAGCCACTCACCAATCCTCTGGTTTCTTAACTCAGCACTCTGTTCTCTCAAGCACTCAGTTTGAGCCAAGCAATGGAGCCAGCAATAGAGCCATGTAGCATCATAATCATGTAGCAATTTCAGATATCCAGTGGCATTGAGGTTTCCATTGATGAAGAATGACCCTACTATCTTAGTACCCCATATAGCACACCATACCATCAATTTTTGTGTCCCAACAGTATTGGAGGGATCTATCCACTGTGGGTTAGTGTCAGACCAATAGAGGTGGTTTTGTTTGTTTAACTTCAACATTCACAAAAAAGTTTGCCTCATCACTGAACATAATGTTCTGTGTAAACTGAGGGTCCTGTTCCAATTTTTGTTTTGCCCATTCTGCAAATTCAGTGCGCTGATCTGGGTCATTCAAAACCAAGCACACCATTGTTTTTCTTGTGAAATTCTCAATAAGTTTGATGTGTTACATGAACCTCTTCCCATTGGAAAAAATAAAGTTGGATCCAAAATGGCCGATTTCAAAATGGCCACCATGGTCAACGCCCATCTTGAAAAGTTTTTCCCCTCCCATATACTAATATGCCACAAACAGGAAGTTGATATCACCAACCGTTCCCATTTTATTTAGGTGTATCCATATAAATGGCCAACCCTGTAGTTTAATCACTGGGTCATGTGAGGTCAGGAGGCATCAAAGCCTGTCATCACTCTAGTGCATAGGAAGTGAGTCCTCGCAGGGGGCTGCTGCTTCAAAATTACCTTTATTGTTCATTTCACATGTCTGTCAGACTTCTGGAAACCCAAGGCAACAACACCTACAGTTAGGGTTGAAAGGCTTTAGCCAGACACTCCGTAGCCATGATGTCATAAAGAATTATGGAATTACTATGTGTCCTTCCCACATACCATTCCATATTTGAGAATTTAGAAATGGGAAGCATGCACCCCTGAGTCTTTCTTCTTTCCCAGATGCAGGGGTGGGGAGATATGGAGTAGAAATCTGATAGCAACACCGTGTTTGCTATCAGAATGTAGCTGGGGCTCAGCTGGGTCCGATGATGCCAGAGCCACCTTTCTGTGACCTACCTGGGAGAAGTTATGACCCGTCTTAGGTTATAATGCTCAAGCAACTCTGCCCAGAGGGGAGGGGGCATCAAACCATCCCAGGGACGTGAGGGGGTGTGACAAACTAGTGTTAAAAGCGTGTGCCTGCCAATAGCCAATGTTTTCTTCTGAGTGGGGTTTATGTCATGTAGCATATTGGAAGGAAGCAGGAAATTGCTTTCATCACACAACCCCTATGTGGCAGTACAGCACTGAAGCCTAACACCCGGTAACTGACTGGTGTTACAGATATACTATCTGTAACCCCATTTCTGTATTTGCATATCTGACCACTGTATATATCTGTACCCACTGTGTATGTATTGTCTGGCCTAGTGGACCATTAAGGCAATTAAATATTCAATGTTAATTCTGGGCTGCTCTTTTATCTCAATCCATGAATCCACAGGCTCGTGTTCTTGACTTTACATTATACACTACCAGGGCTGGATTCTGGGTTGATATAATTCGTTAACAGATCGGGTTTATATCTAATGAGGAACTAATCTACTGGGCTGGCAGAGCCCGTTTCACTGGTGCTAATGCAAAGGGGTCTCTCAGCCGGGCAGGGTTTTGTGGGTGAGTGTCGTGCCATGCCGGTGGTAACGTAAACTATCCTATCTCACTCCCCATGCCTCCTTGTGCCCGCATGGACAGCAGTTGTCTCTGAAACAGTATCCAGCTGACCTTACGTACCCATGGGTGGTCCGGAATGTTAGGTAAATGTCAAATATTGGGTTACGTGTCAGGCAACTAATCAGAGTTCCCCTTTCATTCATGCACACTGTGACACTGTGGCACTGCTATGTTTTCCATTGGGCCCATAGTCTTCCACATTGATTTATAAACTGTTGTGAATTTAATGAAATTTTTTTTTTTTTACTTTTATCACATAAAACTACATTAGCTGCATATAGTGAAGGAAATAATTATTTGATCCCTTGCTGATTGTGTAAGCTTGCCCACTGACAAAGACAAGAACAGTCTATAATTTTAAACGTAGGTTAATTTTAACATTGAGAGATAGAATATCCTAAATAAAATCCAGAAAATCACATTTTATAAATTATATAAATTTGCATTTTGCATTAAGAAATAAGTATTTGATTCCTCTGACAAACAAGACTTGATACTTGTTGGCAAGACCCTTGTTGGCAAGCACAGCAGTAAGACTTTTTTGTAGTTGATGATGAGCTTTGCGCACATCAGGAGGAATTTTGGTCCACTCCTCTTTGCAGATCATCTCTAAATCATTAAGGTTTTGAGGCTTTCGCTTGGCAATTCGGAGCTTCAACTCCCTCCATAAGTTTTCTATGGGATTAAGGCCCGGAGACTGGCTAGGCCACTCCATGACCTTAATTTGCTTCTTTTTTAGCCACTCCTTTGTTGCCTTTGCTGTATGTTTTGGGTCATTGTCTTGCTGGAAGACCCAGCCACAACCCATTTTTAATGTCCTGGCAGAGGAAAGGAAGTTGTCACTCAGGATTTTTATGGTACATGGCTCCATCCACTCTCCCATCAATGTGGTGAAGTAGTCCTGTGCCCTTAGTAGTCCCTGACATCCTTAGAAAGCTCTTTGATCTTGCCCAGTTTGTAGAGGTTAGAGTCTGACTGATTAATTGAGTATGTAGACAGGAGTCTTTTATAAAGGTGATTATTTAAGACAGCTGTCTTTAGTGCAGGTAACAAGTTGATTAGGAGCGTCTAACTGGTCTGTAGGAGCCAGAACTCTTAATGGTTGGTAGGGGATGAAATACTTATTTCTCTCAGCAAAATGCAAATAAATTTATATAATCTATACAATGTGCTTTTCTGCATTTTAATTTTGATTTTCAATCCCTCAATGTCAAAATTAACCTACCCTTAAAATTATAGACTGTTCATGTCTTTGTCAGTGGGCAAATTTACACAATCAGCAAGGGATCAAATAATTATTTCCTTCACTGTATTCATGTCTTGAATGTATACTGTAGATATATGGTCTACTGTTACTACAATGTTGGCTTCTTTTCTGCGGTTTTGAAGTGTGTTAAAATGTCAACAATCAAAAGCAAAACAAGTGAAGAATGAAATAATGTAAAATATTAAACATGAACTTAAAATAGTACAGGCAGAGAGAGAGAAAGAAGAGGGGGATGTAGTGACTCTGACACGCAAATAGAAAAAATAAGAAAGGGAAAGATCATGAGGAGAGAGTACAGGATTCAAACATGCAGCATTCGAAAGATACAGTATTAAGAAAAGTGTGTTGTTCCTCTGCAAATTGCAGCAGTGCCCGAGGATGTCAGTCTAACAATGCCCTCCTGCATTTTCTCCTTGAAGGACTCAAACAGGAATGCCTGGGCTAATAATAGGGGAACTTCCGCTAATTATACAGTGCCAGGGGCAGTAGAGACAGCAATGGGTGGAGAAAAAAATAAAAGGAGAAAAAACAAAAAATAACGTGTTCATTGAGAGATCATTTCTGAAAAAGGAAATAAATCCAAAGCAAAGCACAACCCTTTCATTGCCAGAGATACACAGAATAGGTTATGCTATATTGACCCTCTCAGATATTTATATACAAAATGTTCTGATCATTAAATATTCATAAAGTTGAAGAAGTAGAGAAGATAAATGGAATATGTGAGAGAGAGGAATGTCATCCAGGAGAAAGCGAACAGGGAAACAAACTACAGGTCTAAGTCTGATAACACACATAACAGCTGTGTACACTACACAATCTGATTTCTGAAAATTAATCAATCAGAAACAGATAAATGAACATTATATTAAATGTGCCGAAAAGTGAAATATCTTGGACAATTACCCATGTTTACATTAAGACAATGTTCAAATTAAATTTTATAACATGTAGTTTCTTAATTTTTAAGTATTTTGGTGCAATTTTTACAAACAATTATCCTTTATTGTCATTTAATATGTAAAATCATAACATATATGGCTAGGTTTAGACAAGTAGTGAAGGAAGTGTAAATATGGTAAGTATGAAGGTCCAACTTAATATACTTACAAAATTACTTATACTGTGCATAAATATTAAATTGATTTAGAAGATCCTTTCTCTGCCAGATTAGCCAAGGTCAAAACTTGTTTCTCCTATTTCTATAAACATACATACTACTAACCCTATTGCCTCCACTGGTTTTAAGATATGAGAAGGTTTATTTTGAAGAATTTAATATTGCTTAAGGGGAAATTAATACTTTTTTACACTTCATTTTCTCCTGTACCCAAAGCTGCCATAGCAGCCCCAATACCAGGGGAAAACAACTTTAAATTGTGACATTTATCACAATCAGAGCTTGGCTGGGTCTAGGAGATTAAACCGCTGTCACTTCTTTTAAATATAGTTACATACTTTTTATTGCATACACTGTCACTTCTATTGCATACATTGAGCACTATGTCCAGCTTTTGGATAGAGACGAGGTGCCCACACAATCCCGAGTGCCTTAGTCTCAGACACTTCCAAATTTGGAAACAAAATGGGATAATGATGGTAGGGCAATTGTTCCATGAGTCAGAAAATCAATTAAAGAGTTTAGAGGAGCTAAGAGAACAATTCATTCTAGGGGTGTGTTCACACAGCGTATTGCCGCAATACGCCGGGTGTTTTAGACGTACTCGCTTGCCAATGCGTATTTCTAAAGCGCGGGGGAGAGGGTGGCGGCCCCTTTCACAACTAATATCCCCGGCACATAAACGCCGGGAAGACGTGATATGTCACTTCTTTCACCTGGCGTTCAGTATGCAGTACGCGTCAGGGAAGACAAAGGTAATTCATAGCTCTCTGTGAGAGCTATGAAATACCGTAGTTACAGGCCTCACTGAACTTCTGGAGTGAGTTTGCAGCACTGAAAGTAAAGAGGCCGAATAATATTGCACGTCCCACTTTTCAGTTTGTTTTTTTTACAAAAGTTTAAAATATCCAATAAATTTCGTTCCACTTCACAATTGTGTCCCACTTGTTGTTGATTCTTCACAAAAAAAATTAAATTTTATATCTTTATATTTGAAGCCTGAAATGTGGCAAAAAGTTGAAAGGTTCAAGGGGGCCAAATACTTTTGCAAGACACTGTACAGGTCTGTGAGAGCCAGAAATCTTGCTTGTTTGTAGGTGACCATAATTTGAAAATAAATTCTTTCCAAATCAGACAATGTGATTTTCTGGATTTGTTTTCTAATTTTGTCTCTCATAGTTGAGGTCTACCTATGATGTCAATTACAGGCCTCTCTCATCTTTTTAACTGGGAGAACTTGCACAATTGGTGACTGACCAAATACTTTGTTTCCCCACTGTATCTCTATGTACTGATGTCAATAAAAATTGTGTGAAAAAAAGAATCAGAAGCTCCCTAGAAAGTCTGCAAGTGTTGAGGTAATTCCCCTACAGCAAAGATGTAATGACTAGAAATTACACTAAGGGCGCATCCAAACGGCAGTGGACAAATACCGGCCGGTTTGCCGGCTGGTATTTGACCTGTTTTGAGGCCGTCCCCACGGCCGCAGGGGGGACGGCTTTTCTCCGCGATGAGCGGAGAAGAGCCCTCCCCCCTTCCATTGAGAAGCACATCTTCCGTCCGGAAACCGGACGGAAGATTGTGCTTCTACAATGTTTTGCCGCCGGACCGCCGGTGACAAAACCGCCGGGCGGAAAACCCGTGCAGTGGGGACTGCTGC
This sequence comes from Phyllomedusa bahiana, assembly GCA_025379985.1. Classification (NCBI taxonomy): domain Eukaryota; kingdom Metazoa; phylum Chordata; class Amphibia; order Anura; family Hylidae; genus Phyllomedusa; species Phyllomedusa bahiana. The sequence goes on from JAODAL010007055.1 coordinate 8,609, forward strand.
ACGGGTTTTCCATAGAGCACCATTGTGCTCATTTTCAGCCGGTTTTTCTGGCGGTCTGAAAAACCGCAAACCGGCTGAAAAACCGGCCGAAAACCCGTGCAGTGGGGACATGGCCTAAAGCGAGCAATAAAATAAAAAAACCTAAGCCAAATAAGCCTGAATGAGTTTAGAGTCCTGTCTTAAAGGATCCTGTTATCTTTTAAGAGGGAGCATCTATTAGTTTCCACTAATAAATCATATGCCAGGCCCCCTTTTTTTTTTTTTGTTTATCAAGTGATGGCATGGTGTAAGGATATGCCACTTAAAGAGGTACCAACCTTTTTTACTGTGAATGAAGGGGTTTTACTGCTGGTTTAGTGTTCCATCCCCTTCCAAGTCTTCCCTCTACAGCTTTTCCCTCTTCGCCAAGCAGGAACCTGCAAAGCTGAATTTGACCCATTCAATTAATTGGGACACAGTGAGTAATCAAAGCACTGCTGTACAGAGGAAAAACAGTGCAGGGGACATAGCACTATTCCGGTGACATATCCCTAATTTGACCATAGTACATTCTTTGAATCTGTGTCAAAACTGTCTTGGATATGGTTCAGCAAGTGCTGTAACAAATATTAATATGATTAAATTGGGCATCTTCTAAACAGATTCTTAAAAGGGTCTGTCTGATGAGAGACTCTCTATAAACCAGTATTGTAAGACATACAAATCTATTCAAGCTGTTGATTTGAAATTCCTAAAAAAAACTGAATAAATAAAATATAAGATTTATTTAAGTATTTTATTCATATGAAAAGGTTCAATAAATTTTCTATACTTAACATTTAGTTTGACTAGTTTTGGATGACATGATAAAATATATATTTGTCCTATATGGAGGAAATACAGTTAGCTAGTGAACAAAATGAAAATGGGCCATGATTAGAGATGGGCGAATTTGTCAAAAATTCGATTTGCCGACTTCACCAAGTTTCCAGACAAAATTATTTTCGTCCCGAATTAATTTGGGACGAATTGCATTAAAAAACAGCTATTTCCTGGCTGCACAGAGCCTGTAGGGTGCTGTAGAACATTGTGCCATACTTAATATGCAGAGGGAGCTTGGTTTTGTCTTCATACAATGCTGTGTTTTAGTATGACACGCACATGACTGCTGCCGCTCTTAGAATCGCTTCACTCTAAAATTCCCTGGGCACTTACGGGGGCAAAACTGACCAAAAAACTGAAGCGGGACTGCAGCCTGATAAAGTCATGGCAGCGTCAGCTGGAAAAAAACAAGCTGAGGGCTAAGGTCCTACAATAGCATCAAAGAACACAGTAGTAGGTTAATGGAGCCGGCACAGGTCTCAGCACAGTAAGGGGACGTCACAGCAGGGGTCACTCCATGAGGCCTGAGCTTTAAACCATCACAGAATATGACAGAACCTGTTCTATTAAACGGTGATACATGTAGAGGCCCCCCCGAATGAGTGGAGAAGGTGTTGGCAGTAATTTTGCGTTGACGTCTCTGATCATTTTGCCCTTCCTTTCATCCGTCAGTGTCCGCTTTCAATCGGTCAATAATCCATCAGTATTGCAAAGGCCAAAAACAAATAGGAGTTGATCCAAAACAGAGATAACCACTAAGTGGGATATTTGCATGTCTTCTGTGTTCTGTATCCACTCCTGCTTTTGGCTAGACAATCCGGATTCTTCCCATTCCTTCTGACAGGTGAAAAGAAGGGGAAAACTAAACATAGTGGCAATGTCATAGATTGGTGAGGGTGGAAACAGCATTAGGAAACCACAGGGTGTTCCAGTGAGACAGCGGTCACTTGGCAGCAACATGAGTAGTATACAGTGTATCATTTATTGCACATAACTAGTGACAATTAAAAAGCTCATCCAGAACAGATACTTGCGTTCTACATGTGCGCGAAACAGTCCTGGAAAGTCCATTGTTTCAATGGTATCCATGTGCCGCGATCCGGCATAGCGTCTCCATCACGGAGCTGGCTGACGGTGATGCGTGGTGTGAGCATTCGTTTTTAATAACTACCAGAATTCTGTGGAGCAGCATGAATAGGCCACAGAGGGGCACAATGACAAATTCTGGAGGTGGCAGCAACATCAGGAGCCCCCAAAGTGACACAATGACACAGTGTGGAGATGATATCATCAACAGCAGCAGCATGAGGTCAGAGAGTGGCACAATGACAAATTTTGGAGGTGGCAAAAACAGGAGTAGGCCACAGAGTGGCACAATGACAGAGTGTGGAGGTGACGGCAGCAGCAGCATGAGGTCATAGAGTGACACAATGACACAGTGTGGAGGTGACGGCAGCAGCATCAGCATGAGGTCAGAGAGTGGCACAATGACACAGTGTGGAGGTCACGGCACCGCAAGCAAGCAGCATGAGCAGTGCAAGACATGTAGGGTGGCAATAACGAAGATGGTGTACAATAGAGAACAGAGATGTCTGACGTGGGATCGGTGTAGGCAATAACCAGACTCACTCAAGGTAGAAGATGGTGTGTAGGCAGCATGTGAGAAACTGGCCGCAGCCATGATTGTGGTCATCTCCACTCGGGGAACGGTCCGGGTGTGCGCAATCAGAATAGTGGCATGAAGGCCCACACATCCATTTTGGCTGCCCAGTAGTCCAGTGGATCTTCTAACTGTAGTGGCAGAGTGCTGTCCAAGTAGGCCACCACCTGTTGGTTCAGGGTCTGCTCCAGGTCCTGCTGCTGCTGGTGAGTGCCCTCCTCACTAAGCGGGTGAAGGAAGCCGCTCATCAGCGACTCCAGACTTAGGTTACTGCTGTTGGAGCTGGTACTGCTCCTATTCCCCCACCTTCCCACAGCAGCCTTGGCAGTGGTACGTGAGCGCTGAGGAAGCCCCCGGTCAGACCTGTCAGAGGATGGACCATGCTGCACATAGGCAGCAGCCAACTGACTATGGAGGATTTCTCTATAGTACGCCAGTTTGTCCTCCCTCTCAGCAGCTGAAAAAAAGGCTCCTATTTTGGACCAGTAGCGAGGGTCCAAGAGGGTGGAGAGCCAGAAGTCATCCCTCTGCCGGATGGTGACTATTCGGCTGTCACTAGCCAGGCAAATCAGCATGCTGCAGGCCATGTGCGCAAGTGACTCTGAGGGACTCCCTGCCTCCATCTCCACTGTATACTGCCACGGTGCTTGGGGGTCATCTGCCTCGTCTTCCTCATCTCCATCTACCTCCTCCAGCTGCTCCTGCTCCTCCTCTCCTGTCATCTGGGTAGAAAAACCACTCATTTCACCAGACAATGCTTGTGCTCCAATGTCCTCCTCCTCCTCCTCCGGTTCAGCTCCCACCGGACTCATGTGGCCGCGAGATGTAGTCGCCATGTCTCCAGTCCCCTGCCCAGACAGATTTTTCAGCATCTGTTCCAGGACATGAAGCAGTGGAATGACGTTATTCATCCCGTAGTCCTGGCGACTGACAAATAACGTTGCCTCCTCAAACGGCCTCAGCAAATGGCAGGTGTCACACATGAGCTGCCACTGGCTGACATCAAAGTTACACAGGGAGTACTCCTGTCCACTTGGATCATCAAAAAATCATTAATGGCCTTTCTCTGTTCATACAGTCGGTCCAACATGTGCAGGCTGGAATTCCAATGGGTGGAAACATCGCATATCAGCGTGTGTTGGGGGAGGCCATTCTGCCGCTGCAACTCGAGGAGGGTGTGCCTGGCTTTGTAGGAATGGATGAAGTGCATGCACAGTTTCCTGGCCATTTTCAGAATCTTCTGAAGATCGGTGGAAGACTTCAGGAACCTTTTCACAACCAAAAAGAACACATGTGCCATGCAGGGCGCATGGGTCATCCCTCCTCGGTGGAGTGCGGACACCATGTTCCTCCCATTGTCCGTCACCATGGTTCCGATTTGCAGTTGGCGCGGAGAAAGCCACACATCGATTTCTTGATGCATGACGCGGAGCAGTTCCTCCCCTGTGTGATTTAGTTCGCTGAGGCAAGCCAGGTGTAGAACTGCGTGACACCGCTGTGCCCAACACACGTGGTATGATGGAGCAGTACTTGAGAAGGCTGAGATGGGGGTGATGGTGGTGGAGGAGCAGGCGGACATTGGTGCAGGAGCAGCAGTTTGACAACGTGAAGGAGAAAGCGGCGTCTCCTGTCCAAGTTGTTGGTGTGGCTGGGCCGGAAGCACATTCACCCAGTGGGCTGTAAAGGACATGTGCTGGCCCTGACTTTAGTTACAGCTCCAGACGTCCGCGCTGCCGTGCACCTTGGAACAAACCGATAAGCTCAAGGACTGGCCCACCTTCTGTTCTACATATTTGTGAAGGGCTGGTACTGCCTTTTTGGAAAAAAAATTACGTCTTGGAACTCTCCACCTTGGCTTGGCACAGGCCATTAGTTCTCTGAACGGTGCAGAGTCCACCATGTGGAAAGGGAGGGACTGCAGTACTAACAACTTGGACAGGAGCACAGTCAGCTTCTGCACCTTAGGATGGTTGGACGCATACTGTTGTCTCTTTGCAATCGCCTCGTTGAACGACTGCTGGCGCTATGAGTAGCGAGGAGCAGGAGCATCTGGACCGGGAGATGATGGCAAAGAGAAACAGATCCCTTCTGCAGAGGTGGTAGAGTCTTGACTGCCTGAAATGGTATGCGTGCCACTGGGCGCTGCTGTTGCTGTTGTTGCTGCGGCGGCAGGATGGACCACCACATCTGAGCCACGTTTCTCCCAGGGCACCGGATGGTGATGCTGCATGTGTTGACGCAGGGCCGTGGTGCCAATGTTAGCTCCCTGGCCACGCGTCACTTTCTGCCCACAGATTCTACATATACCCATGTTCGGCTCCTCCGGTGTCTTAGCAAAAAACTACCACACCGCCGAGTAGCTGATTTTACCGTCGCTGCCTCGCTGAGCCCCTGTGCCGCTACTTTCTTGGACCGGAGAAGCGGGTTTTCTACCCCATGGCCGTTTGGCTCCCAACCTCGCACTGCTACTACCCTGCTGACTCACGGCCATACTACCCACTTGCTGGCTGCGCCGCTGCCTGACGCACAAGCTGACGCCCTCTTCTCCTGACGATGATGAAGCCCTTGCTTCACCCGGCTCCCAAGTGTGGTCGGCTACATCATCATCGATTATTGTTGGATCTTCACTGCTGTCCTCCTCAACGGTCTTGGCATGCAGAGGCTGACCCCTCACAACATGACCTCCCATGCCACTCTCCACATCCATACTTTGCCGCCTCCAGCAAGAAGCAGGGGATATCGGCCCCACTTCTTTGCTGCCAAGAAGCTGCTGACTGCCCTCCTCAAATTGATCATCCTCACTGTATAGTAGCGCTGAGCTGAGGGAACCGGACGGGAGAGAGGCGAGTTGAGGACAGGTGAGGGCCGCTGACCCGCTCCCAGGTAATGCCAACTAAGGGTTGTGTCTGACGTTCCCACCGACTCTTGGCTGGGGTTGTTAGATGTCATCTGGAAGGAAGTGGATGACCTAGTCAACTAATCAAGAACCCTTGGGTTCCTGGTCAACACAAGGCCGCTAGATGACACCGGCAGTTCTGGCCTCACCGAGTGACCCCTGTTGCGACGTCCCCTTACTGTGCTGTGACCTGTGCCTGCTCCAGGAATGTTTGTGCCACTGCAACTTGCATGTGAAGAGCTTGCCACCTCTCTGTCTGACATACTGTTTGTTCAAAAATTTACAGACTCTGTTTAATGAAGATATATGTATATGATAAATACACACCCTGTATTTGACTCCAAATGAACCCACTAACAGGCTTGGGTAACCCTTGGATACAAATTGCACTACAGAAATCACCAGGAAAAAATGTACTCGTATGTGGTGTGTTAAAACGCCGTGTATATTACTGAATAAGAAAGCCCAAACAGGCTTAAATAACCCTTGGATATAATTTATGCTACAGAAATCACCAGGAAAAATTTACTCGTCTTTAGCGTTTAAAAACACTGTTTGTTTTATTGAATAAAAAATCAAAAACACGCTTAATTACCCCTTGAATATAAATTGTGCTCCAGAAATCACCAGGAAAAAATGTACCGTATGTGGTGTGTTAAAACGCCGTGTATATTACTGAATAAGAAAGCACAAACAGGCTTAAATAACCCTTGATATAAATTATGCTACAGAAATCACCAGAAAATTTACTCGTCTTTAGCGTTTAAAAACACTGTTTGTTTTATTGAATAAAAAATCAAAAACACGCTTAATTACCCCTTGAATATAAATTGTGCTCCAGAAATCACCAGGAAAAAATTAACTTGTATGTGGCGTGTAAAAACGTAGTGTATTTTACTGAATATGAAAGCACAAACAGGCTTAAATAACCCTTGGATATAAATTGCGCTACAGAAATTACCAGGAAAAAATTAACTGGTATGTTGCGTGTAAAAACGCTGTGTATTTTACTGAATATGAAAGCACAAATAGGCCTAAATAACCCTTGGATATAAATTGCTGTCACGGATCACACCGCGGCCCGTGCCTTGGACCACGGTCGTGTCCGTGCCCCTGTGTCTGGGTCCGCTGTGGCTCCCTGTGCAGGGCTTACAGCGGCAGTGTCAGTATGCTCTGTACCTGTTCCCGTTCCTCAGCGCTACTCACCTGGTCCTGCTTCCACGCATGTCCGTCCTCTGTGGCTTCCACAGCGTGTGTGAGCACCCCATAGGGCGCGCGCGCCAGTCTGCGGACATTTATACGCACAGTGCTCCTGCTTCCTGCCTGTGACCTGTGACCCTTGCCTTCTTAAGGAACTTCTTCCCTGGACTTTGGGTCAGTTCGCTGGTGTTGTTCCATAGAGCTAGACCTCTGTTGCTGAAGCTCCTGCTGAGTTAACCCCCTGGTTTCCAGTGTGTCTGCTGGAGCTTCTGTTTAACGTCTGCATTACCCTGCGCTGTTTATCTGCTGGTCCCTGACATCTTACCTGCTGAACTCCTGTCGCTGCAGCACTCTGCTAATACCTGCTGATACCTGGCACCCTGTCTATCTGATATCACCCTGGGACTGTGCATCCATCTAACAGCTACAGCATCCGTTTATCCATCACCTATGTCCTGCACTTCGGCTACCTGCCGTGAGTATTACCATCTCTGCCCGCAGTTGGCCCTGTGGATCCCCTGTACCTGGACGTTTCTAGCTTTGCGGCCGGAAAACGTTACAGTACGAACTGACCATAATATGGATCTCGCCGGAGTGACTCTCCCTGACCAAGTGGCTGTTATCAACCGTCACGGCACGCACCTGGAACAACTCTTCCAGAAACTGCAGACAATTACCGCACGTCTGGATGAAGTTGCAACTGCACTGGCACCTACGCCAGCTCCGCTACCTGCAGTATCTCCGTCTCCTGCGGAAATGTCCAGTCCCAGCCTGCACCTGCCTCTGCCTGCCTGTTACCCCCTGAGACCCCCTTACATGTCGCGGATTCATCAACCAGTGTACTATACACTTTGAGGTCCTGGCACACCACTTCCCGTTTATCATAAGCCTGCTCTCAGGTGAAGCTTTGGCCTGGGCCTCACCCCTCTGGGAGAGATGGGACCCGCTGACAGGGGACATCCAAGAATTTCTGGTCGCCTTCCAGAAAATGTTTGAACAGCATGGGCGCAATACCTCCGCGGCATCTGCGTTGCTACGTTCCTCTCAAGGCGAATCTACTGTGGGCCAGTATGCCATCCAATTTTGTACCCTGGCTTCGGAACTCGCTTGGAACAACGAGGCCCTTGTTGCAGCCTTCTGGGGAGGCCTCGCTGGGCACATCAAGGATGAACTGGCTGGTCGGGACCTACCTAGTAACCTGGACGACCTCATCGCCCTAGCTACCAAAATCGACATACGTTTTGCTGAAAGAGAGCTAGAGCTTCGCCAGCACCCAGCAACATTCCGCCCTTGCAAGCCTTTGCCTCGTCTTGTACCTGCACCCCCAAGTCTATCTCACCAGGCACCTGTGTTCCATCAAGACGTTCCTATGGAGGTGAATCGCGCTCATCTAAGCCTGGATGAACGCACTCGCCGGCGCAGTCTGAACATGTGTTTATACTGTGGCAATCCCAAGCACTATCGGAAGAACTGCCCAGTCCGCCCTGCTGTGCCCCGGAAATCTCCATGCCATGGTGTTGTGAGTGAAGTGTCTCTGAAAAAAGATGCCTCTGCTCCTCATCTGACCACCCCGGTCACGCTCTGTTATGGTTCTGGTACTGAAGTTCAAATTCCTGCTCTTCTGGACTCCGGCTCGTCTGAGAATTTCATCCACCCGTCATTACTAGAGAAGTTCTGTCTGCCTGCCACCCGTCTGAGAAAACCACTACGTTTCTCTTCTATCAATGGGGAAATCCTGAAAGAGCCAGTCTAGTTCCGCACAAAACCTATGTCTCTGCTAATCGGAAGCTCACCAAGGGGACATTTCATTCTACGTTTTGCCTAATGCTTCTGCTTCTGTCCTCCCTTGGCTACCGTGGTTCCAGCGTCACAATCCTTTGTCTAGATTGGAAAACGGGTTGAAGTTCTCCGTGGGGCGAGCCATTCATTCCGCTGCCTCAAGTCTGCCCATCCTGTGCAGTCCCGCCCAAACGTTTCCCTGCCCGTTTCTGCTGTACTGCCTGAAGAGGAACTTCGAGCACAAGAAGAGCTCCTGGTTTGTAAAGACACCTCTGTTTCCCACCCACCTCTCCCCCGGCCTACTGTTTCTGCTTCTGCCCCCCAGGTTCAAGAAGTAATCCGGGACTCTCTGGACGCCTCCTCTGAAGACAGTTTCTGAGGAGGAGGTGGTTACCCATAGCCGTTATGGGGGTACCCGGCTAGCCCTGGGGGGAGGGCTTAAGGGGGGGTAGTGTCACGGATCACGCCGCGGCCCGTACCTTGGACCTCGGTTGTGTCCGTGCCCTGGACCTCGGTCGTGTCCATGCCCTGGACCTCGGTCGTGTCCGTGCCCCTGTGTCTGGGTCCGTGGCTCCCTGTGCGGGGCTTACACCCGCAGTGTCAGTATGCTCTGTACCTGCTCCTGCTGCTCAGCGCTACTCACCTGGTCCTGCTTCCATGTGTGTCCGTCCACTCTGGCTTCCCCAGCGTGTGTGCGCACCCCATAGGGCCCGCGCGCCAGCCTGCGGACATTTATATACACAGTGCTCCTGCTTCCTGCCTGTGACCTGTGACCCTTGCCTTCTTAAGGAACTTCCTCTCTGGGTCAGTTCGTTGGTGTTGTTCCATAGAGCTAGACCTCTGTTGCTGAAGCTCCTGCTGGGTTAACCCCTTGGTTTCCAGTGTGTCTGCTGGAGCTTCTGTTTAACATCTGCATTACCCTGCGCTGTCCAGCGCACCTGTTTATCTGCTGGTCCCTGACATCTTACCTGCTGAACTCCTGTCGCTACACCATTCTGCTAATACCTGCTGATACATGGCACCCTGTCTATCTGATATCACCCTGGGACTGTGCATCCGTCTAACAGCTACAACATCCATTTATCCGTCACCTGTGTCCTGCACTCACTAAACCTGCCGCGAGTATTACCATCTCTGCCCGCAGTGGGCCCTGTGGATCCCCTGTACCTGGACGTTTCTAGCTTCGCGGCCGGAAAACGTTAGAATTGCGCTACAGAAATCACCAGAAAAAAATTAACTGGTATGTGGTGTGTAAAAACGGCGTGTATTTTACTGAATATGAAAGCACAAACAGGCTTAAATAACCCTTGGATATAAATTGGGCTACAGAAATCACCAGGAAAAAATTAACTGGTATGTGGCGTGTAAAAATGCCATGTATTTTACTGAATATGAAAGCACAAAAAGGCTTAAATAACCCTTGGATATAAATTGCGCTACAGATATCACCAGAAAAAAATTAACTGGTATGTGTCGTGTAAAAATGCTGTTAAATTTTTCTGAATATGAAAGCCAAAAGGCTTAAATAATCCTTGGATATAAATTGCGCTACAGAAATCACCAGGAAAAAATTAACTGGTATGTGGTGTGTAAAAACGGCATGCATTTTACTGAATATGAAAGCACAAACAGGCTTAAATAACCCTTGGATATAAATTGCGCTACAGATATCACCAGGAAAAAATTAACTGGTATGTGGCATGTAAAAACACCATGTATTTTACTGTATATGAAAGCACAAACAGGCTTAAATGGGTTGTCTCTCTACAATGATTGGGTTTTAATTAAAAGATCTTTAAAAAACAAGCAGCTTTGCAATATATGTTCATTACAAATGTCCTACTGATTTTGAGTTATCCCTGGTAGTAGGTGTGCATCAGCTCCTCAAATCACTATAGCCAGGGACCTGTTGATTTTTATCTCACTGGCTGCCAGTGCTGGTGACTCATCAGCTTCTCAATACAGATCAGAGCACAGAGCCCCTCCCGCACAGTATGAGGGCACTTGTGATGTTTCTGTAGGGAAGGGAGGGGGAGGGTTCTGGCTTCTGTGTCTGTGTAGCTGTACTGCCTGGATTAACCCTGTGTGTGCCTGCTCCCTCCTGCTCTCTATACAGATTGAGGAGAGCAGAGGTGAGGCTGATCCGTGGTCAGTAGGATGTGACAGCAGTGAAGTGTGTTACTATAATCACCATGTGTCTGTGGAGCTCTGACTATACTAATAGAACAGATCAGGGGGGCATGTGAACGGTTCATATCCCTCCCTGCTCTGCTGTATTAGTGACACATCCCTTCACAGCTGCCCTGTGTCTGTTCTGATGGGAGGACAGTGTTTGTGTTTGTTGTTGCTTGAGATGTCAGTGGAGATTTGTATGCTAAGCAGGGGGTATACTAACACTTACATCCCCCTCTGCTATTAGCATACACAGCTTCACAGACCTCTGGCTCCATAGCTACTCATAGATCAACAACCTCCCTGCTGTCTCCTGACTCTGTGGAGAGGAGCAGCAAAAGCTCAGCCACAGCATCAGCACAGTGCAGCTGATCCAGCAGTGAGCAGCAGATCTAGGCAGGCACACATAGGGTTAACTCTGGCAGCAAACCCCCTTGCCCTCCCCCTGCTGTAGAGAAGTTACTGCAGTCAGAGGAGGAGAGCTGTCTGTGTGCTGAGGGGAAGAGGGAAGGGGGAGGAGAAGAGGCAGACAAGAAGCACGCCCCTGAATTCAAAAATACTATGCTGCCAGACACACTTAAATAATGCAAACAGGCTTAAATAACCCTTGGATATAAATTGCGCTACAGAAATCACCAGGAAAAAATTAACTGGTATGTGACGTGTTAAACCGCCGTGTATTTTACTGAATAAGAAAGCACAAACAGGCTTAAATAACCTTTGGATATAAATTATGCTAAAGAAATCACCAGGATAATTTTACTATTCTTTGGCATTTAAAAACACCGTCTATTTTATTGACTACAAAAGCACAAACAGGCTTAGATAACCCTTGGATATTCAATGCGCTCCAGAACTGACCAGATGGCATTCAAATGTATATGGGGCAGAATTAGACCCACACTGGACTTCAATTCCAATACCCCACAAACTGAATCAAAATTATAACGGAAGAGTAGCAGTCTCTGATAAAAGCAGTGACCCTCCTCCCCCCCCCCCTCCCCCAAAATCGCTGTTAAAACAAATTTCCTTTGTGTGAGATCTCTGCAGCAGCATATGCAGCAGCGGCACAACGAGAGCAGTGTGAGCAGCCAGCATGGTGTCCGTGACGTCACAGAATCCTGTCGGTCTCTGATTGGCTTCATCTCTGCACATGTCATTGAGGGTCCTCCTTTCTTCCTCCTAGACTTTTCTGCCCCGTGTGCTTGCGGCCATTTTAGCAATTAAAAACACGCTTCATTCCCGTGAATTACCCCAAACTTCTATTTCGTGCAGAACCGAAGTTTTCCTGAAATTCTAAATGAAGTCCACTTTGTTAGAATCAATTCCCCCATTTCTAGCCATGATCCAATACAAACTTTTGAATGAGTTTGTCTTTTATTTTTTTTAAATAAAACTAGATTATTAATAGCAAATAGATGAAAAAATTACAATAGAAGGGAAGGATTGATAATCTTTTATGTATTTTTTTATTTTATGTTCTACAGTATATGTTCTTTTTCTTCTTTGTAGTGTCTTTTTCTAACTAATTTGTCTTTGTTCTACATTTAATATCATATCTATGGCTCTGTGCAGTAGGGTGTGGGGTAGACACATAGTACATACCTGTAGAGGTTATGATGCAGTTGGATAAAAGGATCTAAAAAGCACTCTACTGAAGTAGTGTACAGTAATTCCTCTAGGTAATGAAAGACTAGCTCTATTTCCTGCAACTCTACTTCAATAAGCATGATCTAAGCTATCAGAAGTTAACAGCACTTTCAGCATTAGTACGGTTATATGATGAATGCTTCATCCAGCACTCCATAAACATCTCTTGGAATAGATATATACATACTTCTTCTAGGCTGGTAGTATCTAATACAGGATTTTGGATCAGGGCTTATAGTGGAGAGAAGTGTGATCTGAACTTCCTGAATCAAAGGCTATAAGCCATAAGATACTTCATTGAAACAAGTCATCATATTTGAAGAACACTTATAATGTGCACTGTAATCAAGCCCTGTCTCTAACATTGGGTCAGAAGAGAGATTTGATGGACTCTGAAAAGTCAAGAATTGTGAGATGTCTTGCAGAGGGATGCAGCAGTCTTGAAATTGCCAAACTTTTGAAGCGTGATCACCGAACAATCAAGCGTTTCATGGCAAATAGCCAACAGGGTCGCAAGAAGCGTGTTGAAAAAAAAAGGCGCAAAATAACTGCCCATGAATTGAGGAAAATCAAGCATGAAGCTGCCAAGATGCCATTAGCCACCAGTTTTGCCATATTTCAGAGCTGCAATGTTACTGGAGTATCAAAAAGCACAAGGTGTGCGATACTCAGGGACATGGCCAAGGTAATGAAGGCTAAAAAACGACCCCCTTTGAACAAGAAACATAAGATAAAACGTCAAGACTGGGCCAAGGAATATCTTAAGACTGATTTTTCTAAGGTTTTATGGACTGATGAAATGAGAATGACTCTTGATGGGCCAGATGGATGGGCCTGAGGCTGGATTAGTAAAGGGCAGAGAGCTCCACTCCGACTCCGACTCCAGCAAAGTGGAGGTGGTGTACTGGTATGGGCTGATATCATCAAAGAAGAAATTGTGGGACCTTTTCGGGTTGAGGATGGAGTGAAGCTCAACTCCCAGACCTACTGCCAGTTTCTGGAAGACACCTTCTTCAAGCAGTGGTACAGGAAGAAGTCGGTATCGTTCAAGAAAAACATGATTTTCATGCAGGACAATGCTCCATCACATGCATCCAAATACTCCACAGCGTGGCTGGCCAGGAAATAATGACATTGCCCCCTTGTTCACCTGATCTGAACCCCAAAGAGAACCTGTGGACCCTCCTAAAATGTGAGATCTACAGGGAGGGAAAATAGTCCACCTCTCTGACCAGTGTCTGGGAGGCTGTGGTGGCTGCTGCACGCAATGTTGATCGTAAACAGATGAAGCAACTGACAGAATCTATGGATGGAGGCTTTTGAATGTCATCGTAAAGAAAGGTGGCTAGATTTCTCACTGATTTGGTTTTGGTTTTGTTTTTGAATGTCAGAAATGTTTATTTCTAAATTGTCTGTTGTTATATTGGTTTACCTGGTGAAAATAAACAAGTGAGATGGGTATATATTTGGTTTTTATTAAGTTGCCTAATAATTCTGCACAGTAATAGTTACCTGCACAAACAGATATCCTCCTAAGATAGCCAAATCTAAAAAAAAAAACACTCCAACTTCCAAAAATATTAAGCTTTGATATTTATGAGTCTTTTGGGTTGATTGAGAACATACAGTAGTTGTTGTTCAATTATAAAAAGAATCCTCTTAAATACAACTTGCCTAATAATTCTGCACACACTGTATATGCGTTAATGGAGTTATTAAACATTAAAGATACATAGACATAACTAACTTTACCTAGTTTAGTGCCTGAAGATGAAATTGTGTCAACTGCTGATCATAGCATAGCAGAAAGACTGACACTTAAAAAGGTGCTTGAGCATATTATTCCTAAAGGGTGCATTACACTTTTGGAATCTCAATACCAACAAATTCTATCCAGCACATTGAGGCACATTTATTAAGGCAATTGCTCCAGAATTCTAGTGCAATTTGCTAAACAAAATAATGGCGTACATGCTTTACAGCACAGCACATTTACTATGGGCCACATGTATGAAAACTGTCTAGGTCTAAAATTCACTTTGTTGTCCATAGGAACCAATCAGAGCTCCCCTTTAATTTTACCAGAGCACTATATGAAACGAAAGGGGCGCTCTGATTGGTTGCTATGGGCAACAAAGTGAGTTTTAGACCTAGACCAGGCATCCTCAAACTGCAGCCCTCCAGCTGTTGGGAAACTACAACTCCCATCATGAATTTATATAATTTATAACAGTGGGCATGATGGGAGTTGTAGTTTCCCAACAGCTGGAGGGCCGCAGTTTGAGGATGCCTGACCTAGACAGTTTTCATACATGGCTCTATGGGGCAGATTTATCAAGGCAGTTGCGCCAGAATTCTGGCTCCATTTGCACCAGAAACCAGCTTTTCGCCACATTTACTATGTGTTTTAGACAGTTTCAGACGCTTCTGCGCCTCGTCCGACAAAAGGGGCTTGGCCTCGTTAATGGAGTCGTGGTTATGCGGGAAAGGGGGCGTGGCTTAAATGTGCCAAAAAAAACCGCCCAGATTTTGTCGAACTTTCTGGTGTAAAAGTAAGCCAACTTAATTGTGGTACAAACTTAGACTAGACAGTTCTAACCTGCAACAGATTTATCAACACTATGATAAATGTGGCACATTATAAAACTGTCTAGTCTAACTTTACACTGTCTAAAAGTAAGACACTTTTGATAAATCTGCCCCTATGTGTTTTAGACAGTTTCTAGACATTTCTGCACGTCATTCAATAAAAGGGGAGTGGCCTCAATTAAAGGCGGTGACTTTCCCTAAAGGGGTGTGGCTTAACATGTGATGTTGTTTGCCAAAATCTTGTTGCAATTAGTGTCATAAATAAGCCAATTAATAAATGGTGTAAAGCTAGACTAGACCATCTAAACATGCAGCAGATTTATTAACACTATGATAAACATGGCGTATTTTAAGACTGTGTAATCTAAATGTCCACTAAGGCTAGGGGTACACGGCTTAACTGCGGGACATAATTACATCCCGCAATTACACCGTGTGGCCGGGGGCGGGAGGGAGCGGGGGAGGGAGTGGGGGGGGGGCACGTCGCCGGCCCATAGACAATCACTGCTAGCGGCGCATATACGCCGCTAGAAAGTGACATGTCAATTATCTCCCCACCCGGCGGATATGCCGGGCGGCGAGAGGAGACGTAATCCATAGTTCTCTATGAGAACTGTGGATTACCGTAATGAATGTGCCATTTTCAACCCGTAATTTGCGCACTTCGGCGCGTAATTACGGACCGAAATACGGCCCATTTTAAGCCGTGTGAACATGGCCTAAGAGGGACATGTATGAAAACTGTATTGGTCTAAGACTTCTCTTGTTGTCCATAGCAACCAATCAGAGCACCTCTTTCATTTTTTCAGAGCACTATATGAAATGAAAGGGGCGCTGTGATTGGTTGCTAAGGGCAACAAGAAAAGTCTTAGACCAAGACAGTTTTCATACATGTGGCCCATGGGGTTTGACAGTATTGAAAATCTGCCCCATTTAATACTAAACAAACATTAAATGCAAGACAATTTTTTCTTGTCAGAATGTCATGGCTCGCACTGCAGCTGCTGCCTGTAACCATGGACGCACCAGTGTACTTTCTTACCAGGACCAGCATCCCATTCCCTTCTCTCATGCTTAGCTGCCTGTCCATTCCTCCTGCTGGCTTCCTGGCTCAGATTGCTCTCTAAGGCTCTTTCGCATGTACCCTGCACCACTCAGCTTTCACAGAGCCAATGCTCTGGGACCCTTACTATATAAAAGCTTTTCCCCCATTTTACCCTTGCCAATTTGTTTGTGTATTCTGGGTGTTTCTACCTCACAGCTATGTTCCTGCTTGTGTCTTGACAGTATCAACCTTTGGCTATTCCTGACCCACTTACAACTGAACTCTGCATGTCCTGACCTCCTGCTTGTGACCTGTTTACAATTGTACACTGCCTGTCCCGATTAAGGAAGCCATTATCTAGCTATATCATTAACGGCGAAGTCCTTACAAGTTCAGTCCAATGAAGGATCCAGATGTGTAACACTACACATCTGGATCCTTCATTGTGAGGAAATATATTTCTATGTACTACTAAAGTCCATCAGTTCTGGTCTCCAGGGCCTTCCATCGTTGCGTATGCAGGCTCCAGTGGTCAATTGAATACCAGCGAGCTAACTCGTTGGGTTAACTGTGTCATGTTGTCTGTCTAGTTGCAGCTCACCCAGATTTTGGTGTGCATTCATCTTCTGTCAAGTCACAAGCCTTCTTGGTTTCCTGCACCCTATAAAAGACTTCACAGACATCTTTTGTAAGAAGCAATCTGAGATCCTCTTGTCAAATAGGCCCTATGACTCCCCATTGTTCTTCAGCAGGGTACCACTCCTCCTCGTGGCAGAGTGAACCCTCTGTCTTTGCCTGAAATGGAGGCTGTGTCAGCCGATGTTAAGGCGAATCTGGAAACAGGCTTCATATGCAAGTTGTTCTCTCCCACCGTCTTCTTTGTGGAAAAGAACAGTTTATTTTGTCCTTCTATTGACTACAGAGGTCTGAACAAGATCACAGTTAAGAACCGATATCCTTTTCCCTTGATCACAGAGCTTACTGTTCAGAGGGCCTATTATTTGATCGGCATCTGTTAAGGTGATGAGTGAAAAACCGGTAAGGCAAGGCCGTTGGCTTCCAGCCTAGGAAATCCCGGGAGTAAGTGAGTAGGTAGTAATGTTGCCCACCATTAAGTAGGTAGGTATCTAGACCCCAGTAAGTAGGTATACAGCTCTTTGTAGGTAGATATGCTGCCCCACTGTAGGTAGGTTTATAGCCCCCTGTAGGGAGATTTACAGCCCCCTGTAGGGAGATATACAGCTCCCTATAGGTACAAGTAGATAAACTGCCCCCTGTATGTATACATACATACATACATCGTGGGCAAATTACTACCTACTCACTTAATGGGGGGCACCCATAACAGAGGTAGGAATTGGTAGGGAAGTGCTGATAAAGTGAGAAGTCTAAGATGGTTGTGTGGTAAATTCTGCAGGAATGAGTTGCAGCTGGCAGAAGTCATCATGGAGGTCTGGGTCGGATAGAGAAAAAAAGGGAAAAAGAACGATTCAGAGAACAACTGATCAGATAAGACGTCTTCTGTGAGTCCCAGGATGTCAGGGGTTATTTCTCTTCTGTATTGGATCAGTGCAGTAGTTACTGTCATGTGAGGTGAGCTGAGCTTGTGTCTGACCTTTCTGTGGTCTCTATATGGCAGTATTGTAAGTTATATCGGAACTTGTATAGTGACAGTGTACACTTGTCATTGATTGTAAAAGTGAGAGCACGCCTGTCCCTGACTCTGTGATTAGGGGGTTTCAGTTTTACTTTCTTGATTGTGTGTTTAGTGTTTTTTTATTTTAAGTGGCGAAGTGCATGACCAACGAAAAATTGGAGGTGGATATTGTATGTGGGCTGTTGAAGGGGAATATGGATGGAGCCACTTAGCCATATTTCTATCTATAGACTATGACAAATGTGGGAGACAGACAGACATGTGAGATTGATGTGTGAGACAGACAGAAATGTGACTCACTTGATATTGCATACTGCACAATATAGTTCTGTTTTGCACAGTGTATTATGTGGAAGAATGCACACATTTACATCTAATAGGTCTAAAGATTAATGAAAAGGTAACATTTTCATGTACAGTGGATGTAGGGTGGGCCCCGAAGCTCAACTTCCCTTGTTCCCAGTCCCCCCAATCTGACACTGTGTAATTTATTTTTTTCAACCTCCAGTAGTCATATCAGGACAAAGATCATTTTACAACCACAACACAATAGCAAATTTGTGTATTTAAACCCCCCAATTATTTCAGTACTTATGCATGAGAAAGAAGGTTTAATCCCTTCGAAGTATATCGTAGCTTTTTCTATGTTTTTTAATTGTGATGAAATGTGTATAAACAAATATGGACTTTTTTTGAGATATGAATAATCCAAGGAATTATTTAATAGTCTATTATCTTTGATTGCTGAGTTTAGTGAGCTGAGAGGAGGCTCCATTACAGACTATTTGCTGATGGTTGTACTTTCAAACCTGCTAAAAAGAAGTTGGACACTAATATACTTTAAGTCTTACACCTAGACAATTTTCTTACATGAGGCCCCTAGTGTTCCAATTAATAATGGATTCAAATTGAATATCGGCAAAAAAGTGAAATTTTAAAATTTTACCTCCACTTTGCTTTAATTCCTGAGATGCACTTAGTAGTGTGTTAGTAGTAATGTTCTACAATGTTAGCCATAAAAAGCAGTAGAAGAGCAAAGAAATCAGGCAATACCTTTTAGAGACTGAGTATGATGGTAAGCTTTCAAGAGTACTAGCTCTCATCGTTAGACATGGTGTTATATACTAGTACTCTCCAAAGCTTATCATCAAATACACTCAGCCCCTACAAGTTATCACCTGGTTTTTTAGATAGCATTATTTATGGGAGTGTTTAACATACAGGTTCCTCAACGTCACATCAGAACTGAACTGGTTCCCACAAAAAATCTGTGTTGAAAATGTGAAAAATTGCTACTAATTATATAAGCCCCCCAATGTCATTAAAAAAATTAAATGACATTTAAAAAATTGTGCCAACATATGATAGAGGATAGTTATAAACTATTATGTGTGGTATAATCTGTTTTATATGCAGAAATATTAGAATTTTGGAAATGGCAAATTTTTAAAATTTTTTACAACATTTTAAGATTTTTTACAAATAAATAAGGATTGTATGGACCAAAATTTGTCACAAAATTTAAAAAGCACAATGGACGGCATGTCAAAAAGGCCCCTCCAGCCAGTTTTAAGGCGCTTTAAAATACAGTGGGTACGGAAAGTATTCGAGCCCTTTAAATTTTTCACTTTTCTTTCTTTTGCAGCCATTTGGTAAATCCAAAAAGAAATTTTTTTTTTATTAATGTAAAACTCTGCCCCCCATTTAAAAAGAAAAAAAAACAGAAATGTAGATATTTTTGCAAATTTTTTAAAAAAAAAAAACTGAAAAATCAATGCTCTTAAAGGGGGTTTTGTCTCAAAAGAAGATATAGTTGAAAATTAGGGCCCAAAAATCTAAGGATGTACGCCTTGGTTACCTTTGCAAAGTGCTATGGTTTTAGAAAACGGGGGGGTTACTTGTGCTTAGCAAGGGGAGTTTGTTTTGGTCGGGGAAAGCTTCTCTCACCCAGGTCGCAGAGAAGAACGGAACCGCATGCAAATGAAAGGCAGTGAAGGGGTTTCCTGGGAATGCACAGGGATGTGTTAGGGGCAGCGACACGGGAGAGGCAGTAAATAGGCAGCAGGGGGGGGGGGTGATTTTGGCAGGGGGCCCCAAGGGGAGGGGCAGTGAGAGGACTGGGGGGGGGGGGGTTTTGGCCGATGCAGAGGAGTATTGGCGGGGGGGGCCCCGGGGAGGGGCAGTGAAAAGGACTGGCAAGAAATTGTTATTGGCAGGGGGACCAGGAGGAGAGGCAGTGAAGAGGACGGGCTGGAATGTGTGTATTGGCACCACGGGATGTGTGTTTTTATTGTCAAAATTTTGAGATTTAGAGAAAAAAAGGGAAAAAAAAAAAAACATTAAAATTTTTATCATATTTTTTTAAAATTGGTTGTATTGAGTTCTTTTTGCTTTTGTCTGCCGTTTTTTTGATATCTTCAACACAGCTTTCTTGAGCAGTGCAGTCCCTTGGGGTTTAAAGCAAAAAAAATTCAAGGCCTTCTTCCTCCCCCAGATGATAGGGACTGCAAATTAAAAAACTTGTTTCTTAGCGCCAAAAATTAAACCAATCTGAGTGATAAAATAGTATGTGTTTAAAAAAAGTTCTTTTGGAATGTAATTTATGTGTTTAAAAATTCAGATTTCATTCCCAGCCAAGCGTAGGGGTCATATTCTCGAGTCCAGTTTCCCGGAAAGCAAAATAATAATTAATTCGGAAAAAGGCATTTAATTTGGATAAGGAGTGGAACAAAGAAAATTTTCCCACCTGATTTTATAATTTACAGTGGTCCCGTGCTCTCAAACGCCGAGGACTTCCGGAGGGGGGCTGACGCTTTACATCGCTGCACGGTCCTGATTGCCCGAATCACTTGGGGCCCTGATCAAACCCACAAATCAGGTAAGTTCATGATTTTTAAAAAATCCGTGACTTATCTGTTTTTGACTTCTAGGAAATTTTTTGGGTGGTTGTGCCCCCTTGGAGCCCTGTGTAAGTGTTCAGGTGTGCCCCCCGGGGGTGTGCCCCGGAAAGTTGTGGTTATCATATGGTTTTTACCTTTAAAACACTACCAATTAATGCCTTGCTTGTTGCTTGTAAAGTTTTACGTGACTGGTAGG
Organism: Phyllomedusa bahiana; assembly: GCA_025379985.1. NCBI lineage: Eukaryota > Metazoa > Chordata > Amphibia > Anura > Hylidae > Phyllomedusa > Phyllomedusa bahiana. The sequence continues at coordinate 29,214 of JAODAL010007055.1, forward strand.
TATTTTCCTTTCGGTATCTATTTCAGTGTAGGTCAGGAGCTGAGTCCTGATGGAAAAAAAAAAAATTAGATATAGGGATACAGTCCCTAATAAGGGACCCGGGGCGGAACCAAACCCTGTCATAAGTTTATAAGTTATATACAATACAGTTATATACAGATATAGTTATAGACAGAAAATCTGTTTCCCTAAAAGGAAGGGCCAATAGCCAAACCCCTGCTATAGTTATAGCGATGATCTGAATTCTGAAGAAAAAGGGCCCAATGCCAAAGCCTTTTTAAGTTATAGACGATGATTGCATTCCTAAAGAGAACTGGCCAATTGCCAAAGCCTGTTATAGTTATAGACAGACGATCTGAAGAGAAATGGTTAAAAGAGTAGCCAAAACCCTGTTAAACAGAAGATTTTGGTTTCTGATAAGCCTGTTATGACGAAATTTGCTTTTTATTACCCCTTTTTATACAGATGGTTTAGACAGTGATAGTTGAGATTATCTGTGATGAGAAAAGACTTTGTTAGTGTTAGGTTTTTTTTTTGGGACTTAATCTCAACTACAGTGTTTTAATTTGTTCTCTTTTACTTAGGTAAAAAACTGCATTCGGGGTTTTTTTTATTTTCAAGCTACATCATTTGTTATTTTCACATTGAAATTCTGACAGAGTGTATAACCTTGGCTTCGATTAAAAGCATTATTAAGGGGGGTTGTAGCTGCCCCTGTGGGACATTTTTCCCCTAGCTCCCCTGGCGTAATGAAAGATTATAGCCTCAGCCAAAAAAAGGGGCAGCGAGTAGTTTGTCGAAGGAAAAATAGTAAATATATATATGAGATTGGAGAAAAAGTTAATCGCTTAGTAACGACTAAATCCAGAGATAAACTGCATGTGGGAGAAACCGAAAGAAAAAATTTTGTTTTCTTGGCAAAGATAATTACATTTAAAATGTTTTTATAAAATAAGAAGGTTTGAGGAATGCTTTGTATAAAGAGTGAGTGCCCCCTTTCCAAGATGGCGACTTTCAATATTGGTGGATGACGTCATAAATTCCATTTAAAGCTGAAAGTTTTCGTAGATTGTAGGGGGGGAACGTACAAACCTGACACCTTGTATTACCTCAACTCCTGCCCCAGTATTTTTCCCCAGCTCCCGTGCCAGAACCTCCTTATTTTTCTGTAGCATTTTTATGAAGTCCAAAACATTCTCTGTATCTGGGGGAAAAGGGAAAAACCAAACCCCCCCCTTTGCAATTCCTGAGGCTATTTTTTAGCCTAAGCAATCCAAAGAACCCGGAAAAATTCGGGTTGAAGTTGAACAGCGGCCCTCTTGATACACCTAAACATTCCGACTCTCACCCCTCCTCGTGCAAAATTTACTTGTTACTCTAATGTAAACATTGATATGAATGTCGTGTGATAACGTTTTTTCCCGACACCTGCAAATAACAACAAACCCCCCCCCAGCCCGCAATCACTCTCCCCCTTTTCTCACAGTTCTAGGACACCCCCCTCCGTAGCCGCTATTTGCTTTCTGTAATGGAGGGAGGGGGGAGGGGAAAGTTGCCAAATTTGCTTACAGGGCCCGGCCCAATCTGCAAAACCAAATTTTTAAAGGGGGCCCCGTATTTTTCCTATTCTCAGAACAGACTGCTGCTTAGGAGAGATTAAATTGATTACTTATCCCTGCTATTGGAACCCTATAAAAATAGTGATCCCATAAAAAATTGTGTTAGCTGCTGAAAAAAACTTACCCTTTCATCCTCGCGCCGCCACAATACCCCAGGATCAACCAATTAGTGCCCTTTTTAAACCCCAAAACAATTTAAAACTACTGACCCCCCAGCCAGCCCTGAGAAAAAAAATTTGGGATTTTACCGTGGCATCAGCCAGTACAGAAGACATTCTTGCCCGTTGGAAGATCTATACCTGTTGCCAGATCAAGGTGGGGATTACTTTTTTGGCCCCTCATAAATTAGATCTACAAGAAGACAGTGTTGTGGACATCAGTTTCTTAATTCTGGGGAAAATTTTTGCCTCGTCTTTATTGTTGGGCCAAGGGCGCTTGGCTGAATTTCATGTATCTTCAATTTTTTCAGAGTCCTACTAAATCCCTGGAGAATTTTTATCACGGTGTTGCCCTTTTTCCGGGGCCCCCTGGGTTTGACATGAACACTAAAAGCTACAAAATCCTCTTTTTCAACGGGTTTGTTATGGTTTATTAAACCCCCTTTTGGGGCTTTAAATATTCCAGCAGAATATGCAGGTTATCCGGAAAGTCAATTCTTTCCATTTCTAAGGCACAGACTGATTCATCCCCCAAAAGTTGAGAAGGTTTCAATGGACCCTTTTCAAGAGCTCCCACAGGGCTCTATAGCTCAGCCAGACACCATACTCTACAATCAACCAATGCAAGTTTTCCCTGGGTACCCAATCCCAGACCCAAAAGGACCCATGGGATCAGTAGTTTTCCTCGATGAGTGGATGGCAGAGATGGTTAGCCCAAGCAGGAATGGTATTGGGTGTAGTGTTCTTAGTCCTGATACTGGTAGTGATGTGTGTCATTCCTTGCATCAGGAAACTGTTGTCTAAAGGGATAGATCAGGTGGTACCTGTGCTCGCTTACTTGGAGGAGGATGGTTCACCATGCATGGAAGAGAATTCCATAACCAGTGTTCCCCCAATGAGAACAATAGTTCACACGGAGAGCTACGAATTGACCAACAGGGCATAAAATCGCACCCACAAGGGGATTGTGAGAGCAAGGTGTGAGGCTTTTTCAGGGGTGACCATTCTTAGTTTCCTAGACCCTAGAACTTCTGTCAGCTCTTATCCCTCCTGCCTTAGGACAGGTCTTCGTGTTTAGTAGCCAGCAGCTGTCGGGGGCCGGGGATAGCTCGATAACTCTTGACCAACACCCTCAGGCAGGGACCGAATTAGCTAGTTTAAAAGGTCATAGGGACCGTGAGGGACCCCTCTCCCCATCCTTACCTAGTGACAGGGAGGAAGCGGATCGAACAGATTTTAATGTTTTTAGGGGGGACTGTCAAGTTGATGATTTAGAGAAAGAAGGAAAAAAAACATTAAATCAGTTCTATCATCATATCTTTAACATTGAGTTAGTATTGAGTTCTAATTGCTTTCTGTCTGCCGTTATTTCAGATATCTTCAACACAGCTTTCCTTGAGACGGATGCAGTGCCTGATGCTAACAGCAAAGAAATTCAAGGCCTTCCTCCTCCCCCCAGATGATAGAGGAGAGTTTGGGAATGTGTCTTATCAGCTAATGCTTCATACGTACATGCAAATTATAACTTGTCTCTTAGCGACCACCAATTAACCAATCATGTAGTGATAAAATAGTCATGTGATTAAAAAGTTCTATTGGAATGTAATTTACTGTGATTAAACTTCAGATTTCATGTCCCAGCCAAGCGTATGGGTCATACTTCTCGAGCTCCAGCTGCCGACAGCAATAATAAAAATATAATTCGGAGGAAGCATTTAATTGGATAAGGAGTGGAACAAAGATAATTTCCACACCTGATTTTAATCATCTTGACATTATCAACCACAGGCATCGTGGGGAGTGTCGGCAGCTACATTCACAGAGGAGAGAAAGAGAGAGAGATCACTGACTGCAAGCAGAGGTGCTGCGGGGGATGGTGTGATTCACTGACTGTGCAGTCAGTGATTTCTCTCTCTTTCTCTCCTCTGTGCATGTAGCTGCAGACTCCCCCCACCACTCCCCACCGATGCCTGTGGTTGATAATACACACATCCCTGCCCGTCCTCTTCATTGCCTCTCCTCCGCGGGTCCCCCTGCCAATACACCCCCCCCCTGCAGGTCCTATTTACTGCCTCTCCACTGTGTCGCGGCCAAGACCCCCATCCCTGTGCATTCCCAGGACCTCTTGACTGCCTTTCATTTGCATGCGCGTTCTCGTCTGCGACCTGGGCGAGACAGAATGCTTCCCCGACCAGTAAACAAACTCCATTGCTAAGCACAAGTAATCCAGCCCGTTCTCTAAAACCGTAGCACTTTGCCAATAGTAACCAAGGACATACATCCTTAGATTTTTGTTCCCTACATTTTCAACTATGATCTTCGTAACAAGACAACCCCTTTAAGAATTCAGACCCTTTGCTCAGTATTGAGTAGAAGCACCCTTTTGAGCTAGTACAGACATCTTCTTGGAAATGATGCAACAAGTTTTTCGCACTTGAATTTGGGGATCCTCTGCCATTCTTCCTTGCAGATCCTCTCCAGTTCCCCCCGGTTGGATGGTGACCATTGGTGGACAGCCATTTTCAAGTCTCTACAGAGATGCTCAATTGGGTTTAGGTCAGGGCTCTGGCGGGGCCAGTCACGACTCGTCACAGCGTTGCTCTGAAGCCACTGCTGTGTTAGTTGAGCTGTGTGCTGAGGGTCATTGTCTTGTTGGAAGATGAACCTTCGGCCCAGTCTGAGGTCCAGAGCACTCTAGAAGAGGTTTTCATACAGGATATCTCTGTACTTGGCCGCATTTATCTTTCCTTCAATTGCAACCAGTCGTCCTGCCCCTGCAGCTGAAAAACACCCCAGCAGCATTATGCTGCCTCCACCATGTTTTCCTGTTTGTATTTGGATTGTATTGGGCAGGTGATGAGCAGTGAATGGTTTTCTCCACACATACCGCTTACAATTAACACCAAAAAGTTCAATCTTTGTCTCATCAGACCAGAGAATCTTATTTCTCATAGGCTGGGAGTCCTTCATGCATTTTTTTGCAAACTGTATGTGGGCTTTCATATGACTTGCACTGAGGAGACGCTTCTGTCGGAAAATTATGCCATAAAGTCCCAACTGGTGGAGGGCTGCAGTGATATTTGACTTTGTGGAACTTTCTCCCATCTTCCTACAGCATCTCTAGAGCTTAGCCACAGGGGTTCTTCTTTACCTTTCTCACCATGGCTCGTCTTCCACGATTGCTTAGTTTGGCTGAACAGCCAGTTCGAGGAAGATTTGTGGTCATCCCAAACTTCTTCAATTTAGGGATTATGGAGGCCACTGTGTTCTTAGAAACCTTGAGTGCTGCAGAAATTCTTTTATAACCTTGGCCAGATCTGTGCCTTACCACAATTCTGTCTCTGAGCTCATTGGGCAGTTCCTTAGACCTCATAATTATCATGTGCTCTGACATGCACTGTGAGCTGTGAGGTCTTATATAAACAGGTGTGTACCTTTCCTAATCAAGTCCAATCAGTTTAATTAAACACAACTGGACTCCAATGAAGAAGCAGAACCATCTAAAGGAGGATCAGAAGGAAATGGACAGCATGTAAGTTAAATATGAGTGTCACAGCAAAGGGTCTGATACTTATGACCATGTGATATTTCAGTTTTTCTTGCTTAATAAATTTGCAAAAATATCTACATTTTTGTTTTTTTTCTTTCAAGATGGGGTGCAGAGTGTACATTAATGAGCGAAAAAAATGAACTTTTTTAATCTTACCAAATGGCTGCAATGAAAGAAAGAAAAATAATTTAAAGGGGGCTGAATACTTTCCATACCCACTGTAAGTGTACAGTGTGCCTAAATGTATGAACCTTTCAAAAATCTGGCATCTGGTATACCTTGCATAGTATAATTGATGCACATAATCTTGCTAGCATATTTGATGCGCCTACATTAGGCACATTCAAGTGTGTCATGCCTGACGTATAATGTGCCCAGATTTGGTGTACTACAGTTCATTTATATAAAGAATAGGGCATCAACAGTTTTTTGGTGCAAAATACACCCAAAAAATGGTGCAGCCCTAATGGGACGTTTCACCCAATGTGTCACAAAAAACAGTCTTTGTATCACATGGTTAGGTAAAAGCATTAAAAAGTTATTTCCACATAAAGTGACACATCAAATCTGAAAAAAATCAAAGGTCGAAACTAGCTGCAGTGGTTAGGGGTTAAACACAGTAAACTAAAGAAAAAAATTACATATTTTCTACTACTGTAATTGTAATAATGATGGAACAAAAGATAATATAATATTTATATCAAAAGGCACATCGAAAAAAATAATCAAAATGGGATTTACTATTTTGTTTTCATTTCTTTCCTCAGAAAACTTAATGAAATGTAATGAAAATCAGTCAATAAATCATAAATACCACAAAATAGTAGGTTTTAAACTACAACTTATATAGTAGGGAAAAGTTCACTGCATTGACTCAAAAATATCAAAGTTCAAAGTTATAGATTTTCGAATACAGTGATAAAAATATTTTTTTCAGAAAACATGCTTTTATTTTGCAGAAGTAGTAAAATATTAAATAAATAAACATACATAATAAAAAAAAATCTGGTATTGTTTCAATTAAAATGACCAGCAAAGTTATAACATCAGTTATACCGTATGGGAAATGCCATAAGGAAAAAAAAAAAAATCTGAAAATCTGTATCAGATTTACTTTTTTCTCCCATGTTACTTCCCAAAATAAAACTAACTTAATACCTTTAGGTTGGTTTTATACATCAGTTTCTGTAACAAGATGTGTCACAACCAGATGTTTGCTTTAGGGCAAAATAGAGGTATGACATGCACAAACAATGCTTTTTTATGGAGTTTTCATATGACGTTTACTGCACCCATCCGTAGTATCAGTCAGGATACTGTGAAAATTTCAGTAAATTTCAATACTTAGGGCAAATGTAATCCAAATTGGTCTACTGATCTCATAGATCTCTATGGCCCAGTCATGGTCCCAAAGCAGAATCCTTCAGGATAATTTTTTGCTGATATCCTAATGGATACCATGAATAGGGTGAATAAATGCAATGTGAATGTGGCCTTAGATTTCAAATTTTTTTTTACCTGTGTAAAGGAATCCTCAGGGTGTAGAATTTAAGAAGGCATCTGTGAGGAACATTACTTTTGAACTCTGCTTTTATTTTGTCCTAAACTGTTTTTAACTTACCTTCATGAGGGCTTGTTTGAAGTATACATAACCCTTCAACTACCTTTTATTCCATTTTTAGGCATTTTCACCAATTCCAATATTGTGTTTTGGGATTTCTTACAGCATCTATCTGGGCTATATAATGGGAAAAATAGATTTCAGTTATTTTTTTATAATATTTTTAAACTTAAAATATTAAATTTTTGTGTTACACTTTACTGTTTAATCCTCTGATTGCTCAATAAGACACTGTAATATTGCTATATTGCAGTGTATAATAATTACAAATCATCAATTGTAATCGTGGGGTGCTAAATGTGAGAGACCTCCCTTTCCTCTGCCCAACTATCTACATTAGGGATTCCCAAATCAGTCCTCAAAGCCCACCAACAGGTCATGTTTTCTGGCTTTCCTTAGCATTGCACAGGTGATATCATTATGCTGCTCAGGTGATATCATTATTGTCAGTGCATTCTGTGGGAAATCCTGAAAACCTGACCTGTTGGTGGGCTTTGAGGACTGGATTTGAGAAACACTGATCTGCATGTTGCAGTTGCCTTTGAGTTAACAAGATGGCACCAGCACGGCTACAGAGCCCACTCCATCCACACAACATAACTGTACTTTAAGTTGAAGCTAGTCAAATAAAGGACAACATATTGTTGCAGTGGTTTACATGAAGAGTAAGGGCTTGTCCCCACGGCACAGACTATTTGTCTGCTTTTCAGACGGTTTGCGGTTTTACAAACCATCTGATAACTGGCAAGCAACGCTCCCCCATAGACTTTACTAAAAAATCTGTGCAGCAGTCCCCACTTTTACAGCTTTTCCGCTAGACAATTTTTTACACTGCCAACGGTCCAATAAATTTAGAACATGTTCATTCTTCTGCCCGGTTTTCGGGTGGAACATGAACATGTGGGTGCGAAGGGGGATGGCTTGAATCCGCAAACCGCGGACAAAGCCATCCCCTTGCGTGACGAAAAAAGACCACCTACCGGTCAGGATTTCCCACGCCGTAGTTTTTCTGGGCCGTGTAAACGCACCCTTTATATTTCTGTTTGATAATACAGGCATGCTTTCATTCTTAAACTCCTCCCCGAAATTGGACGGCCCCATGCGCCCTAGCGGGAAGTGTTCCTGCAAATGGATGTATGGGTACGTCCTACAGATTGTGTGGGCTCACAAGCGATCCCTACATGATCGTGACATGGGACCAGCGGTACATTACCACTGGCCTCATGCTGCATCAATCCTCAGCGATCGCTATCTATCACGATCGCCACAGCTAAGATACAGACAGGAGGAGTGAGCTGCTGTGTCGGCACCTGACAGACGGGAGTGTTGTAATAAACGTCACCATGCTTGCAATGCATTGTGGGCATTGCAGGGCATGGTGACTGTCAGTTGCCATAGAGACCAGTATACAGCAGCAATGAGGATCACTGATACAAATCCCTTATGGGGAAAAGTAAACAAAAGGTGAAAAAGTAAAAACACAGTAAAACACAAAAATAAAATAAAAACACCTACACCTCACTTTTCCCCTTTACAAACGCCAATCGACCCACAAAAGAGAAAAAATAAATAATCATATTTGGTATCGCCACGTGCATAACAACCTACTCTATAAATCTGTCATGTTACATAACCTACATAGTAAATGTCATAATTTTTTTTTTTTTTTTTTTAAATAAAGAATTCGGACTTCCGGGGGTGCACGGGCCCTATCGCCAAGGGTAAAGGAGCTATTGTACTGCCTCAATCTTCCCGGCACTTGTGGAGAAATCGGGGGTACCCTCCTTTGATAGCCAATGCTCCCTCTCCATTCTACTTGCAAGGGACAAACAGGCTGTTGTGCTGTCACCCCGGCTGCGGAGGCCCTTGTTATCCGGCACCTATCCTGGCCCTTTCTCATCAACAGCTACCCACCCGTTGTATGTCAGTCCTGGTTGGCTACCCTCAACAGAGAGGAGTGCTGAGGATACCCCTCCTTCTCGGTAGAGACACCAACATCACCAAAAGACCCCGCTGGAGAGGGTGCTGAGAGGGAACCGGGTGGATCTCTGGACCTGCCCTGGACTAGCAAGGAAGCGCTGGACGTGGATCTGCTCACACAAACCAGCGAGCAACCCCAATAGTCCTCCTAGCTTCTCCTCTGCGGGTGCAGGGGTTAACTCCTGCGGGACTTACTGTGTCCTTTTTGTTATTACTTGACGTTTTTTAATCCTGGTTTGCAAGACTAAAAGAGCCTTCAACGGTACATATCTGATCTCAGTGAGACTTACTGCTAAGTGAGCACCCCTGCCTGCAAGCCTGGTGGCCTGGTTCTCTCTGACATATCACTAGGGGACATTCATATACTGTTTGCACTTATTACCACTGCTCACTTCGCTACCCATCACGCACGCTTAGATTTACATCTGCAGCACACTAGAGGGTGTCAGAGTATCACAGTCCACTCCACTGCAGCTCCCAGCCATCCACTATTATTATCTGTAATTCAATCCTTCTTCTACCACATACTGTCTGGGAGAGAGAGATAGTTCTCGTCCCCCACGAGCAGAAACGCTGGGTCAGTGCCTCGAAAATTTTAATAGGCTATAGCCTGACCCACCTGCCCTCCACACATATCTGGGTTTCTCACTAGCCTTGCTCCAGTTTACAGTTGATACTTTTATATATAATGATTTTATTTCTTGCTATACTTGATAATGAATGTTCTTTGGGACCCCATGCAGCCTAACAGATTCATACAAATGTCCTAACCTGCAGAGTATACTCAACGGCCCTGGGTCTTTGTCACTTGCTACCCTCTGCTTACTGAAACACGCCCCAGAGATAGCACGCTCCCCGCAGTCAAGCCTGAGACAACCCTTTTGCTCTTGGCCGCTGCCTAGCCAGCTGCCTGTTTTCTCTCTATTGTAATCAAAGGGGAGTATGGACAAATTTGTATGCAAATACTAGAGATGGCCGAATTTCTCAAAAATTCGGTTCGGTCACTTTGCCGAATTTTCCGACAAAAATTACTTCGTCCCGAATTACTTCGGCACGAATCGCGTTAAAAAATGGCTATTTCCAGGCAACACAGAGCCTGCAGGGTGCTGTAGAACGTTGTGCCATGCTTAAATATGCAGAGGGAGCTTGGTTTGGGCTTCATACAATGTTGTGTTTTAGTATGACACGCAGATGAGTGCCGCCACTCTTAGAATCGCTTCACTATAAAATTCCCTGGGCACTTAAGAGGGCAAAACTGACCAAAAAACCTCAAGCGGGAATGTAGCCTGATAAAGTCATGGCAGCGAAAGCTGGAAAAAAAAAAAAGCTGAAGCTCCGGTGGCAACATTAGTGACAGAGTGTGGGAGGTGACAGCAGCAACCACAGCAGCATGAGGTCAGAGGGGTGGCACAATGACATTCTGGAGGTGGCAAAAAACAGGACTGGCCACAGAGTGGCACAATGACACAGTGTGGAGGTCACGGCGGCAGCAGCATGAGGTCAGGCAGGGGGCACAATGACATTTGGAGGTGGCAAAACAGTAGTAGGCCACAGAGTGGCACAATGACACAGTGTGGAGGTCACAACAGCAGCAGCAGCATGATGTCAGACAGTGGCACAATGACATTCTGGAGGTGGCAAAACAGTAGTAGGCCACAGAGTGGCACAATGACACAGTGTGGAGGTCACGACAGCAGCAGCAGCATGAGGTCAGACAGTGGCACAATGACATTCTGGAGGTGGCAAAACAGTTGTAGGCCACAGAGTGGTACAATGACACAGGGGGGGAGGTCACAACAGCAGCAGCAGCATGAGTCAGACAGTGGCACAATGACTTCTGGAGGTGGCAAAACAGTAGTTTTGGCAACAGAGTGGCACAATGACACAGTGTGGAGGTCACGACAGCAGCAGCATTGAGGTCAGGCAGTGGCAAAAATGACATTCTGGAGGTGGCCAAAACAGTAGTAGGCCACAGGGGTGGCACAATGACCCCAGTGTGGGGTCACGACAGAAGCAGCAGCATGAGGTCAGACAGTGGCACAATGACATTCTGGGGGTGGCCAAAACCAGTAGTAGGCCACAGGTGGGCACAATGGACACAGTGTGGAGGTCACGACAGCAGCAGCAGCATGAGGTCAGACAGTGGCACAATGGGCATTCTGGAGGTGGCAAAACAGTAGTAGGCCACAGAGTGGCACAATGAACCAGTGTGGAGGTCATGACAGGAGCAGCAGCATGAGGTCATACAGTGGCACAAAAGACATTCTGGAGGTGGCAAAACAGTAGTAGGCCACAGAGGGGGCACAATGACACAGTGTGTAGGTCACAGCAGCAGCACCAGCTTGAGGTCAGACAGTGGCACAATGACATTCTGGAGGTGGCAAAACAGTAGTAGGCCACAGAGTGGCACAATGACACAGTGTAGAGGTACCGACAGCAGAAGCAGCATGAGGTCAGACAGTGGCACAATGACATTCTGAGGTGGCCAAAACAGTAGTAGGCCACAGGGGTGGCACAATGACACAGTGTGGAGGTCACGGGCAGCAGCAGCATGAGGTTTAGGCAGTGGACAATGACATTCTGGAGGTGGCAAAACAGTAGTAGGGCCCCAGGGGTGGCACAATGGGCACAGTGTGGAGGTCACGACAGCAGCAGCATAAGGTCACGCAGCGGCACACTGACATTCTGGAGGTGGCCAAAACATTATAGGCCATTTGAGTGGCACAATGACACAGTGTGGAGGTCACGACAGCAGCAGCATGAGGTCAGGCAGTGGCACAATGACATTCTGGAGGTGGCAAAACAGTAGTTGGCGGCAGAGTGGCACAATGACACAGTGTGGAGGTCACGACAGCAGCAGCAGCAGAGGTCAGACAGTGGGCACAATGCATTCTGTAGGTGGCAAAACAGTAGTAGGCCACAGAGTGGCACAATGACACAGTGGTGAGCTCACGACCAAACAGCAGCATGAGGTCAGGCATGGCACAATGACATTCTGGAGGTGGCAAAACAGTAGTAGGCCACAGGGGTGGCATAATGACACAGTGTGGAGGTCACGACAGCAGCAGCATAGGTCAGGCAGTGGCACAATGACAATCTGGGGTGGCAAAACAGTAGTAGGCCAGTGAGTGGCACAATGACACAGTGTGGAGGTCACGACAGCAGCAGCATGAGATCAGGCAGTGGCACAATGACATTCTGGAAAGGGGGCAAAAACTGAGTAGGCCACAGAGCGGCACAATGACACAGTGTGGAGGGCACGGCAGCACACAGCAGCAGCATGAGGTCAGCAAGTGGCACAATGACATTCTGGAGTGGCAAACAGTAGTAGGCCACAGAATGCACAATGACCAGTAGGAGGTCACGACAGCACAGCGCATGAGGTCAGACAGTGCCAATGACATTCTGGAGGTGGCAAACAGTAGTAGGCCACAAGTGGCCAGACCCAAAGTGGAGGGCACGACAAACAGCGCAATGAGGTCAGGAAATGGCACAATGACTTCTGGAGGTGGCAAAACAGTAGAAGGCCCCAGATTTGCACAAAGACACAGTGTGGAGGCACGACAGCAGCAGCGCATGAGGTCAGACAGTGGCACAATGACATTCTGGAGGGTGGCAAAACAGTAGTAGGCCACAGAGTGGCACAAAGTCACAGTGTGGAGGTCACAACAGCAGCATGAGATCAGGCAATGGCACAATGACATTCTGGAGGTGGCAAAAACTGGAGTAGGCCACAGAGTGGCACAATGACACAGAGTGGAGGGCAAGGCAGCAGCATGAGGTCAGACAGTGGCACAATGACATTCTGGAGGTGGCAAAACAGTAGTAGGCCACAGAGTGGCACAATCACACAGTGTGGAGGTCACGACTGGAGCAGCAGCATGAGGTAAGACAGTGGCAAAATGACATTCTGGAGGTGGCAAAAACAGGAGTAGGCCACAGAGTGGCACAATGACACAGAGTGGAGGTGACGGCAGGAGCAACAGCATGAGGTCAGAGAGTGGCATAATGACACAGTGTATAGGTGACCGCAGCAGCAACAACAGCAGCAGCAGCATGAGGTCAGAGAGTGGCACAATGACACAGTGTGGAGGTCATGACAGCAGCAGCAGCATGAGGTCAGACAGTGGCACAATGACATTCTGGAGGTGGCAAAACAGTAGTAGGCCACAGATCGGCACAATGACACAGTGTGGAGGTCACGACAGCAGCAGCAGCATGAGGTCAGAGAGTGGCACACTGACACAGTGTAGATGTCACGGCACCAGCAACAGCAGCAGCATGAGGTCATAGAGTGGCACAATCACAGAGTGTGGAGGTGGGTGGCAATACCAGTCCCTTTTAAAGATGGTTGGTGGCAGATGGAGAAACTGTCAGCGGATGTGTGGCATCAGGCGGGTGGCGGCATCAGAATAGTGGCTGAGGCAGGTAATTTGAACCCAGACTCATTTCTCACAGTTTGGGTGAGGCGTCATGGCTGATGTAGTCTGACGCCTAAGGCATTGGTGTGTGGAAATCCTGGCCGATCCACGCCTGATTCATCTTGACAAAGGTCAGTCATTCCACATTTCCTATGGACAATCGGGTTTTCCTTTTGGTTAACGATGGCCCCTGCCGCATTGAACACCCGCTCTGATGCCACACTACTGGCCGGGCAGGACAGCTTCTCCACTGCAAATTCGGCAAGTTGCGGCCACACATCCAGTTTGGCTGCCCAGTAGTCCAGCGGATCTTCTAACTGGGGTGGCAGAGTTCTGTCCAAGTAGGCCACCACCTGTTGGTTCAGGGACTGCTCCAGGTCCTGCTGCTGCTGGCGTCTACCCTCCTCACTAGGCGGGTGAAGGAAGCTGCTCATCATTGACTCCAGACTTAGGTTGCTGCTGATGGAGCTGGTACTGCTCCTACCCGCCCCACACATTCCCCCAGCAGCCGCGGCAGTAGTACCTGAGTGCTGAGGAACCCCCGGTCAGACCTGTCAGAGGAGGGACGCTGCCGCACATAGGCAGCGGCCAACTTACTATGGAGGATGTCCCGATAGTATTTGAGTTTGTCCTCTCAATAGCTGAGAAAAAGGTTCACATTTTGGACCGGTAGCGAGGGTCCAATAGGGTGGAGAGCCAGAAGTCATCCCTCTGCCGGATGCTGACTATTCGGCTGTCACTAGCCAGGCAAATCAGCATGCTGCGGGCATCTGCACAAGTGACTCCGAGGGGCTCCCTGTCTCCATCTCCACTGTATACTGCCACGGTGCTTGCGGGTCATCTGCCTCGTCTTCCTCATCTCCATCTACCTCCTCCAGCTGCTCCTGCTCCTCCTCTCTTGTCACCTGGGTAGAAAATCCACTCATTTCACCAGACAATGCTTCTGCTCCAATGTCCTCCTCCTCCTCCTCCTCTTCCATTTCAGTCCCCACCGGACTCCTGTGGCCGCGAGATGTAATCGCCACATTTCCAGTCCCCTGCCCAGACAGATTTTTCAGCATCTGTTCCAGGACATGAAGCAGTGGAATGACGTTATTCATCCCGTAGTCCTGGCGACTGACAAATAACGTGGATTCCTCGAATGGCCTCAACAAACCGCAGGTGTCACGTATGAGCTGCCACTGGCTGACATCAAAGTTACACAGAGGAGTACTCCTATCCGCCTGGATCATCAAAAAATCGTTAATGGCCTTTCTCTGTTCATACAGTCGGTCCAACATGTGCAGGCTGGAATTCCAACGGGTGGAAACATCTCATATCAGAGAGTGTTGGGGGAGGCCGTTCTGCCGCTGCAATTCGAGGAGGGTGTTCCTGGCTTTGTAAGAATGGATGAAGTGCATGCACAGTGCCATTTTCAGAATCTTCTGAAGATCGGTGGAAGACTTCAGGAACCTTTTCACAACCAGATTGAACACATGCGCCCTGCATGGCGCATGGACCATCCCTCCTCGGTGCATTCCTACCATTGTCCGTCACCATGGTTCCGATTTGCAGTTGGCGCGGAGAAAGCCACAAATCGATTTTTTGCTGCATGACGCGGAGCAGTTCCTCCCCTGTGTGACTTCGTTCGTCAAGGCAAGCCAGATGTAGAACTGCGTGACAGGTAAGTGTATGGGTATATAGCACGTTGCAAAAAAATGATCGGCCAATGAAAATATGCAAAATTTATTAAAGCGGCATTAAAATCACAAGACAAAAGAGTGAAGCACTCACCAGTCAAAAATAGCTGCAATGCTCAGTGGCACAGACATAGAGGGAGATATAGCGCTGACGCGTTTCGGGCTTAAAGAACAAACATGCCCTTACTCATAGTGACAACATGTAATGAGTGAGATGGTTCATTTATATACATGGATAAGCTGCAAATGTGAAGGGTGTTAATAATTAATTTACCAATCATCAGAGCTTAAAAGGATTCCTACCTTATATGGATCCATGTACACCGCTGTCTAGAGACGCCCGTGTTACTGATGCTTCCGGGCATGCACGGATCAATCTCCGCGCATAGATTGGGCAGAAGCGTCCGATATGATAGCACGTGCGCAGGAGAGTGACCGCGCATGCGTGGAAGCATCAGCCAGCGAGCGATGCCGCTGGCTAGACACGCCGGAAGCAGAAGTATCGCCACTACCTCCGGACATGCGCAGACCAGTCTCCGCGCATAAGCCGGGTGAAAAACCCGGTCAGGATGCGCAATTGCACGAGAGTGGCCTCGCATGCGCATAAGCAAAGACCATCGAAAGCAAGAATTGTCGCTGAAAGACATTTGCACTGACAGACAGCAGTCACAGGATACAAACAAAGGTGAAGGTAAATAAAACACAAAAAACATATCAAAGATGAAGTAAGTAGATAACCAAAAAACCAACTCACTGACAAACATACTTAAATAATAATAAAAATATAAAGATACATTGTACCAAACTCAAAGAAGTGGAAAATTTATCAATAATGGATATAATTATAAACATATAAAGATATTAATAGTGAAGCATAATCTCTCTACGTAAATTTAGGCCATTAGGCCATTTGGCATGCCATTGCAGCCAGTCAAGGCTCCACCACCTCTGCAGAAGGGAGCTGTTTCTCTTTGACATCCTCGCTACTCATGGCGCCAGCAGTCGTTCAGCGAGGCGATTGCAAAGAGACAACAATATGTGTCCAACCATCCTAAGGTGCAGAAGCTGACCGTGCTCCTGTCCAAGTTCTTGGTACTGCAGTCCCTCTCTTTCCAAATGGTGGACTCTGCACTGTTCAGAGAACTAATGGCTTATGCCGAGCCGAGATGGAGAGTTCCAAGCCGTAATTTCTTTTCCAAAAAGGCAGTACCAGCACTTCATAAAGATGTAGAACAGAAGGTGGGCCAGCCCTTGAGCTTATCGGTTTGTTCCAAGGTGCACGGCAGCGTGGATGTCTGGGGCTGTAACTACGGTCAGGGCCAGTACATGTCCTTTACGGCCCACTGGGTGAATGTGCTTCCAGCCCAGGCACACCAACAACTTGGACAGGAGTCGCATTATACCGACATCCGTTTAATGATTATTAAAGTGTAAATGCTTAAATTCCCCTAAGGGGCAGGAACGCTTCAATCTTACTATCACTTTCAAAAACTAATACCAGAGTCCTAGCAATGCAGAACCCTTTTTAAAATTTGTTTAAGGGATTGTTGGCTTAACTATATCTATTGCCTCTAAGGGGCCCATAGGTTTATCGGCCCGTTCATGCCCAAGTACTCTTGTCTTTTGTAGGAAATGATAATGTTTTCCGCTATCTACCTTTATCGTGTAGTTCCCCTAATATTGACAGTGTATGGGGGGGCTCATGTCAGTGAAAACATGTGGCAAAAAAAAAAAACACCCTCTTAGGCTCAGTTTTACTTCTGAGAATACAGCCACAGCTTCCATCTTTTAAATGAGTGTTTATCTGGTCTGAGGGAAATCCAGAGGAAAAATCACAGTTTATTTTTTTTCAAGTTCTCAAACAAACTCCCACACACAAAATGAGCTCTGGTTCTCTGAAAGCAATATCGGGCAATAAATCATATGGCTTAAAAAATTAAGAAATTAAAAAAAAATATATATATACAGCAAAAGACATTATTCAGGTGCAGAACTCGTTTACTAAGGAAACCAAATGAATGAGAATGCTGGGTAATTGCATGAGTCAGTTATTTCCTTCTGCAGTAGCCTGTTGGGCTTCATTGCCATTTTTTCCTCATTGCCACAGCTCTGAATCTGAGTAACCTGACTTTCCAGTATGGCATAATAGTGGAATTTATTCCACAAAATCTGGAGCCTGCCTCAGTATTGAGGTGTATTTCCTGTAGAAATCATAAAGCCAAAATGGGAAAGCAAATTGGCACTGTCTGCTTCATCCAGAGATTTTATGGGCAAAGGATGGTCACAAGCTAAAGCTTTTTAAAAAACCCCTTCTATAATAGTTCCATGATGAAGGGGGAAGAGAAATAAATAAGGAGTGAAAAGCATAAAATAAATAAAATAAAAATAAAAAGTCTTTAAATTCCAAAAGGGAAGGTCACTCTGGTCCAGAAGAAATCCCAATATATGGAATTAAACTGTAATCAATTTAGAAGTAACCAATTCTTATAACTTGTTTTTTCTTATAACGTGCCTCAGTGCCCCTTCAGCCTAAAAGGGCTCAACAACAAACCAGGTGTCTTGAGGACTGGTTCAGCCTCATTATTAAAAATTGCTTTAAGGGGAGTTTGGAATCAGATAATTCCTCATGTACAAAGGTTCTGTCCCGCCATGTCTAATATTTTTTTTTCTCCAATTCACAGAGAAGTCTCAAGTGTGATAGTAATAACAATATTTCCACATTAAAGACTTTCCTTCCTCGGGTTTGTAACCACTATACTTCACAAAAAATTTGTAGTGTTTCTACCCATAAATCAGATTGAGAAAATTTCCCTACTCAAATCTGTGTAATCTCATCAAGCGCTTCTCAGTTTCTTCAGCACCACAGATTTTCAAATCCACCCCTTTCCACAGAGGTTTTTGCTAATTGCCAAGAGCAAAGGAAGAAGTAGAGAGAGAGAGAAAAAAAAAAAAGCTGGTGGAATTCTAGGGAAATCTGTTGTAACCAATAGTCTTGGACTGTTGCTTCTATTTTTTTAGGGGGCTCTAACCAGTTTTTTTTACTCAGGTTCCTTTCAGCAGGACAGTCTCAGGATACTAAACAAGGTTAATTCTGTTTTAGATGCAATTATTTTCCCTCACAAGGAAAAATATTAGCGGGTGGCCAGGTCGGTCCCACCAATGTTTAAACACATATTTGTCCTGTCAAGATTGAGAAACCCTTGCTATCTCCACATTGAATTTAGATGAGGTGGTCTCCTCCTAAGACTCGTCCCCTCCTCAATGGTCAACAAGCTATTCACTTAGTTCTTATTTAACATTTTTATTACTAACTATAGGGTTATTGTTCCCAATAGACCATCAGGCCACCTTATGCAACTCGAACAGAAAGGTATGAGACCTCAACTTGTGGTGTAAGGCTGCTACAAGGTGAGGAACCACAGGTGCAGTTTTTATTAAACCCACTAGTGCATAAGGGGCTTCTTGTACTGGTAAAATTTCCTGAACCTGACTGAATATAGGAGTTCGCTTCAGTTTTAAGTCAGGTTTAGGGTGTTGACCTAGTCTTCTAGCATCTCCTCTCTAGACCTCTAGAGGTGGTGCTGGAGTATAGAAGTGTGCTCCCTGGCTAGATAAGATAAGTCTTGGGATAGTCTCTTCTTTGGCTGGAAGAGGTTACAATTATGGGTCTTATGTCTGGCCCCTCTATTTATTAAAATCTCAGGAGTATATAATTTTTCCAAATTTAACTGGAAAGAGTCTAATGTCCTCTCATGTCAGTGTTATTGCAGAAAATATTCTATAGACTGCTCATATGAAAAGATCTTCTAATCTATGTCCCTCTACATCCCGGGTCAGGAGAATCTATAGCCTTTCCATGTGTCAGGCAAAGCTGTCTGGCAGGGTCTATCTTAGGCAATGCTTAATAACCTTCGCACATTGGGGGGAGCCTCAGCTCTGGAGTTTACTACATCTCTCTCCCTTTTTTCCCCAAAAAAAGGTGGAAAAACCTGCCCCATTTAAAAAAAAATTTTTTTTTTTTGGGTGTTAAGGGCGCCAACAAAAATGCTCAGAATTTAAACTGCTAGGATATTAATACAACATGAGGGTGAATTCTCCATTTACTTCCCCTGTAAACAAGGCGATGTGAAGGGCCCAAACAAATGCTCATGAAGGGGAATTCTAGGATATTAATACAAATGAGGGTGATTTCCCCCATTTACCTCCTGAAACAAGGCGGTGAACCCGGTGTGAAGGGCGCCAACACAAGTGTCAGAAGTGAACTTCTAGGATTTACTATATTTTAGGGAATATTCCCCTTTTTTCCCTCCGGTAAGTGGTTCTTTAACCCCTTCGCCCTTTTGAGTATCCATACGCCCAGGTCTTTTGGGGGGGTTCAGCACCTGGACGTAGGTTACGTCCTGAGGATCCGCGAACTCTAAAGCAAGTTCGCGCGTCGGGCGGGGTGTCGCTGTAATTCGCTGACATCCGTGGCGTCGGCCCCGCCCCGGATCGCCCCGGGGGGGGGGGCTTAAACCCCCTTAATTATCGCGACGATGGGTCGCAATAACTAAGGGGACGCAGGAGAGATCGCTCCTCCTGCTCTGTCGGCGGCAGCAGCGCAGGGATCGGGCGCCCGTGCAGTCCTGCCTTCCCCTACAGACAGCACGGGGGGACAGAATCCCTTCCAGGTTGTCTGTGACGCACGATCCCGGGGGTGCCCTGGGGCATGGCCCGGCATCGTGACAAAAGTTGTATAGGAACCAGTCATGCAAAAAGCTAGCATGTTTCCCTTTTATGAGAGTTTAAAAGATCTCTCATTCAAATCCCCTATAGGAAAAGAAAAAATAAAAATGTGAATAAGTAACAAAAAATTTTTAAAAAAAAAAAGTGAAAAAAAAAAAAGAAAAAAAAAACAAAAAACGAAAAATAAAATAAAAATAGTACACCCCCCCTTTTCCCCCTTTACAAACCCCAATCGCCCAAAAAGATAAAAAAATAAATAAAGTCCCCATTTTTGGGTATCCCGCTGCGTAACGCCCTCCCCTATAAAATCTGTCTGTTAATTAACCCGTACGGTGAAGGGCGTAAAAAAAAAAAAAAAAAAAAAAATCAACAGAATTGGATTATTGTTCATCCCGCAGCCATAAAATGGAATAAAAAGCGATCAAAAAAACTCCTAGAAACCCAAAGTTGTCCAATTAAAACGTCGTTCATCCCGCAAAAAAAAAAGCCCTTTAAAGCTCTGTATAGGGGAAAAAAAAAAAAATAGTATACTCTCAAAGGGATAGGATGCTAAATATTGTTTTACACACAAAAAACATTTTTTTTTTTTTAAAGTGTTTTTCAACATAAAAAAAATATATAAATGGGGTATCGCCATAATCGTAGCGCCCCAAAAGAGTAAAGAAAAATTATCAGGGGATACTGCACGGTACCCCGTTAAAAATAAAAATAAAAAACACTATGGGGATTGCAGTATTTTCTTCACCCTGGCCTCCAAAAAATGGATTTAAAAAGCGATCAAAAACCCTTGTCCCCCCAAAAATTATACTAATAAAAACGTCAACTCATTCGCAAAAAAAAGCCCCTCACAGCTCAAGCACAAAAAAATTTAAAAGTTAGGTTCAGACTATGGGATGCAAAACGTTTTTTCCCTGGTTAAATAAAAGTGTTTTTTTTGTAAAAAAAAAAGCATAAAACAAAAAAAAAATATACTATTGGGTACGGGTAATGATTGACCCGTGAGTAAAGCCCATGTCTATATACCGTACATTTACCGCATAAAAAAAAAAAAAAAAAAAACATCCCCGATTTCTGTTTTTGTTCAAAAAAACTCAGAAAAACCTTAATAAAAAGTGATAAAAGATCATATGCTTCCATTAAAGGTACCAAAAAAAACTTCAAAAAATCATCCCGCAAAAAACAAAACCCATTCACAGCTTGCACACAGCAAAATAAAAAAGTTTTTGGGTGTCAGAATAGGACAAAAAAAAAACGCAATTTTTTTTAACGTATTTCTCTGTGTAAAAGTAATAAAACAAAAAAAATATAAAATCTTTTATTGTAATTGTACCGACCCCCCTAGTAAAGTTATACATCATTTACACTGAACGGCAAAACGCTGTAAAATTGAAACTCAAAAAAAATGAAAAGAACTGCGTTTTTCCCCCCATTTTATTGCCCCAAGCTAAAAAAACTATGGAAACCTGTGCATCCAAAATGCACGTACACCCCTAGATGAGACCCATGGGGTTGAAACCAAAATGGGGCGACTTTGGAAGGTTTCGCCTGTTGCTATTGGGGGCTTTGCAAAAGCGACATGGCCCCACCAAAATTGCGTTCCAAAAGCCAAGTAGGCTTCCCTCCCTTATACGCCCTGCCTGCGCCCAAACAGCAGTTAACCCCCAGTGGGTATTGCCCAACTTTGGGAAAAAATTGCTTAACAAAGTTTTTGGGGGTTATTTTCGGTTCCTTTATATATGAAACATTTTAAGTAAAATTTCAGATTATTGAAAAAAAAAATTTTTTAAATTTCACGCCTTATGCTAAAAAAAATTTGTGAATACCTTGGGGGCTATATCTCAATGCACCCTGGATTTAAAACATTAAGGGGGGTGTTTCCCAAAATGCGGGGCTATTTAGGGTGTTTATTAAGTTTTAGCACTTAGGGTGTCCCCAAACCTGAAAGGCGCCTAAAAAAAATCGTATTGAAATGAGACCCCCCGAGTATAATAGGGCTCCTCCTATTTGGGGTTTTGGGTGAGGAAATAAGCATAGGGGAATATGGGAAAACTTAAAAAGGCGACCTGGGGGAAATTTAATTAAGTTGATTTACCTGTCCATTTACCGTATTCCGGAATAATGGATAAAATATTGAAAAAAAATTCAAAAAAATGGAAAATTTTTAAAATTTTCCCTCCACTTTGCTTTAATTTCTGTGAAATATTGAAAGGGGTTTTCAAACTTCCTAAAATAGGGTTTGTAAATACTTAAGGGTTAGTTTCTGTGGGTCATTTTGGGGGATCTAACATGCAGGCCCCTCAAAGCCCACTCAGAAATGGAGTGGTTTCCCAAAAAAAAATATATTGCAAATTTTCTTGAAAATGGGAAATTATCTAAAATTTTTAAGCCCTCTAAAGTCGTAAAAAAAAAAAGACATTTAAAAATGATGCCAACCTATAATGGGACATATGGTGATGTAGTTATAAACTATTTTTTGGGGGAATAATTACTGTCTTTCACGCAAAATTTTGCAACTTTCAAAAAACGCAAATTTTCCAAAATTTTCATGAATTTTGAAAATTTTTCACAAAAAAACAAAGGTTTTTATGGATAAAAAATTTTTTACTAACTTAAAGCACAATGTGCACAGAAAACAATTCTGAATCCAATGGATAGGTGAAAAGTGTCAAAAAGTTATTCTCACATAAATTGACACCTGTCAGATTTAAAAAATTTGGGCTGTGTCAGGAAGGCCCAAAAAAAGGCTGGGTCCTTAAGGGGTTAAAAACCCCCCAAAAGGGAAAAGGGAAAAAATTTACAAAAAATTTTAACCCTTCCCAAAAAAGGATACCCAAAATATCTGTTTTTTTTGGGTTTTCAAGAAAAAATTTAAATCCCAGGTAAGAGTGCACGTCTGTGGTCGGGAAACCTAAGTCCCAAAGGGCCCAGGGTGCCGGAAAGCGGCTTTCATTTGGGGGTAATTTTAATCCCAGAAGTGCTGTTGGGGGCCCCTTGAGTTGGCGGTGCGGGTCTTTTATAATTTTTTACTTTTCAGGATATGGTTGGATTTCCTTTCAAGGGTGGAAATCGGGAGTACAGTTTTTAAACCAGGGAATTTTTAATCAGTTTTTTTTTTCTAGATTCTTTTTTGGGGGCAAACCCTGCCCCTTTCCCTTTTTTTTAACCCCAAGGAAAGGGTTTTTAAACTTATTTTTATAATCAATTTTTGCGAGGAACCTGGAAGTCTGTTTCTTCATTTAAAAAAGGGCCTTTACAAAACAAAGTCAGCTTTTAAGCCTCTGAAAACGGGTCCTATGGGAAATTTCTTCTGTTAGTGACCCAAGGGAAAAAGGGCCCATTGGCTAGAGAAAAAGGCCCAACCCTTGTTTTTGGGATAGCATCCTTATTCCCAAATAAAAGAAAAATTTTTTATTAGATTAAATTTAAAAATGGGGGGGGGGGGAAAAAAAACCTGCTTAGTATTCTCTGCTATTTTTTTGGCTTGTCTGGGGTATTTTTAAAAAAATTGCACATTTTGTTTACTTTTCCCCCCCCCCCTGTGTTTTGTATTGTTTTTGGAAACCCCAAATTTGGTGTTTGCCTGAGGAAAGGGGGAAAAGTCTAAGATTTTTAACCGAAACCGTTTTACCTTTTGGGGTATTTAAATTTGAATTTTTCGTTTTTCAGGGCCGGGGAAACGGGGGGGAAATCATTTGAAAAAATGAAAAACCCCCGTTTCTTTTTCTTTTTAAATAAGCGGGGCTCAGGAAATTTTTTACCCCATTGTTTTGGCTGCCTGGGGGCCCCTCTTTGGAAAATACAGTTTTTGGAAAAGTAAATCTTAGTTTAAAACCTTCCCTTTTGTAAATTATGCTACGGAAAAATTTTTTTTTTTGGCGGTGAAATAAAGGTTTTCTTTTAGTAAACCACAGCAGCAGAAAAAAGTTTAAATTTAACCCCGGGAAGGGAAAAATTGCCCCAAAAGGGAATTGAGAAACCAAAAAAAAAATTTTTTGGGTAGGTTTTAAAAAGGCTGTTTTTTTAAAATAAAACAACAAAAAGGAGATCACCTTTTTTTATTCAAGGGGCTGTGAGCAATAGCAAATTAAAAAAGTATATGCAGCTGAAATGGAAAAACCAAACTGGACTTAGATCCAATACCCCCCAAAATCCAAAAAATAGAACGGGTTTAAAGGGGAACAGTCTTTGAGACAAGCTGAGACACCCCCCCAAAAATCCCCTGTAAAAAAAAAAATTTTTTTAGTATCAGCTTCATAAGCCCGCCGCGGGGAAAAACCCTTTCCCCAATCATTTCAGTGAGAGCGGTATGAGCCCCCAGCGTTGCGCCCGGATTTTATAAAGTGGGTGGGAAATCCCAAAAATCCCCCGGGCCCGGGGCCCTTTTTGATTGGCTTAAAACTCTGCATATTGGGCATGCAGGCATGCCCTTTTCCCCCCCAAAAGTTCTTTGGCCCCCTGTAACGCCAAGGGGCTTGCAGGGCCCTTTTATCAAATTTTAAAACACACTTTTTTTCACGCGAAGTACCCCAAAATTCGACCCTTTGTTTTTCCCAAAAAGAAGTTTTCCCCGAAAATTTTAAACGAATTTACTTCGTTAGAATAATTGGCCCCTAAACTAGCAAAAAACCCTTCACCCACTCTTCCGCTTCGGGCTCCCAATCAGGAGCTGAAGATTCTGCTCCCCAGAAACAGCTGGGGAAAAGAACACCCTTCAAGCCCGCTCCCTAAAACCCAAAAATTCGCAAGCCAATCCCCCCGGTTGGGCCAAGGTGTAGAGGGCTCCCCGTCATCGCCTCCTCTGCTCTCTTTGGAAGGACCAAACACCCCGCGATGGCCTTGGCACAGGAGGTTTTCATGCTACTCCTACCCGCATTGGATCGACATCTTAACCTCATACAATCCTCCATCAATGCAGCGTTGTCACAAAACGACAAAAACGCAAAATCGAAGAAACTAGAGTCCCCCCACGGGGTCCCGAAAAGGGGGCCCCTAAATTTAAGGCCTGGAGAGCACTACCTCATCCAGCCAAGAGACCATCAATATGCTACAGGAGAAGTTGGATGATCTCGAAATTCGAGAGCGAAGAAATAATTTGAGATTTATTGGTATCCCAGAATCCGTGACTCCAGACTCTCTGGTAAAGTACCTCACCACCGATTTAGTGGGCGCCTTGACCCTGGACCTTCCTCGCGATCCCCTGCAAGTAGAGAGGGTGCACAAAATTGGAGCCCACAGAGAGCGAGATGACCGACCTAGACCTGTGATCGCCCACTTCCATAATTTGTCCATCAAAGAACAAATCCTGTAGGCTTACAGGCAAAAGAGGGAACTGGAAGTGTCAGGCATAGATTCTCCTCTTCCAAGATTTTTCTACATGGGTGTCTCTGAAGCGGAAGGCCTATCACCCCGTCTGAAAATACCTGCAACATAATGTCAGGTTCCAACTGCTCTTCCCGGCAAAATTTTAAGTCTTGGATAACGGCCGAATGATTACTTTTGACTCCCCAGAGGCTGCGGCCAGGAGGTTCTTAAAGCAGGATGGGGATTGACTGATTGCTAGATGGTTATTTCGCGCCCACACTGGCAGGCCTGAACTCAAAACTTCGGACCCAGGGCAATTTTACAGATTACGAAGGACATACTAAATATAATCTCATTGTCCCTAAAGTTGATGGGCTGCACGGGCCGCCACTTATTTCCTTTTGACCAACGTTGATGTTCTTGTTACAGTTGTTTACGATGTTTAACCAATTTAAGCTGGTTATACTGCTATGTCTAATCTCTGTCGCTCTGGTCAGCTCCGGGGAGCTGACATCGGCTCACGGTCCTCCCCTGCCCCGGCCAGATGTGAAAAGCGCTCGTTGGGACGCTTGTAACCATCTTCCACTGCATATCCTCTCCGACTTTGTTCTCTTTGTTTAGAGATACAGGATGAGTGTGCTTGTCCCTTCAACTCTGGACTGTCCCCTGGCACCCCAGATCAATATCTCATGGAATGTCGCTGGCATCAATATCCCGGTAAAACGAAAACGTGTCCTACTTCATCCAAACATTTGAAGGCTGACATCACATGCCTGCAAGAGACACACTGGAAGAAGGATAGTTTTGTTCCCCTACGGGCTCACTGGCTGGACCCACCTGTGCTGGCCACCTACCACAGTAAATCTCGAGGTGTTGCTGTGTACTTCCGGGTGGGGCTTGTGCAGTCTATCGTCAACTAATATGTAGACGAAGAGGGCAGATTCATATATCTGCAACTCTCCATTGCCAATAAACTTTACACCCTGCTCAATGTGTACGCCCGAATGCACCCAACGACTCCTTCTTTACACAACTCAGAAGTTTCCTGCTACAGAGGGACCATGACAACTTAATTTTGATAGACTTTAATATCGCCCCAGACTCAACTATTTACAGATCAAACACAGGACGAGACACATCGAGCTTTAACCCCTCGATAGCATACCTCATGGACCATCTGGGAGTCTATTATCACTGGAGACTCATGAACCCGACTGACCGGTCATTCACCTACTACTCTGCAGTCCACGACGCGTTTTCCAGATTCGACTTGTCGCTGCTGTCTACTGCCCTTTACTCGAATGTAGTGAAATCCGACATTCTCCCCATAAGCATTTCTAATCACGGCCCCAGACAGATAGTTTTGAGAGTGCCAGCATGTGCAGCTGCACATGCTGGCACTTTCCTAAATATTTGTATGAGTCAGAGGACGTCCGCTCATTCTTGAAAATCCATTGGACTCTTCAGTGAGTTCTTGACGGATAACAAAGAACATATAGATGACAAGCCTTTACTCTGGCTTAAAGGGGCTGTCTCACTACACTGATTCATCTTACCTCAGTCCTGTTTTCTTGGTTTCACTTTGAATTCAGGGGAGTGTTTACTGGCATCCACTAGGCTGCAGTAGAAGCCAGGTCTGTAGCTATAGCAACCAGTGCTGACAGCCTATCAGGAAAGATCAAACAGGTCTGTAGCTATAGCGACCTGAGGAGCTGATGCAGCCCATACAAGAGGAGATATCTAGGAATAGGTAGGACACTGTTCATGGGCATATATTGCAAAGTGACTTGTTTTTGCAAGATCTTTAACATAAAAAACAATCCTTGTAGTGAGAAAACCCCTTTAAGGCAAAGGTGGTTCTGCGCGGATTGATCATCAGCTACACGGGCATGAAAAGTAGAGCCGTAGCAAACAAATTAAAAAAGATGCACACCAACTTACGCATGGCCCAGCATAGACATGCGACACATCCCACGGCTCAGTCAAAAATCCTTTACACAGATGCCCAGGAGCTCCTTAACACCTTTCTCTGCGGGCACTCGAGATGGCAGGTCAGATCTGCGCAGAACCGCTGTTATAGATGGGGTAACAGGCAGGGGAAACTATTGGCTGGTATGATTATTCCATGGAAGATAAGGCCACCAATCGCAGCAATTTGATGCCCAACTACGGGCGCCATTCTGAAAGACGTGAAAGAGATAGAGGACGCCTTTGTCGATTATTTTGAGTCTGTGTATAGCGCAACCCCATTTGATGCAGATGGCATTTCTGGACTCGGTGTGTACTCCGGGACTCACCGAGGACCACCGGCTGCAGCTCGAAGCTGACATCACAGAGGAGGAGGTGTCAATGTTGATCTCCTCACTTGCCAATGGGAAGACGCCGGGCCCTGACGGTTTCTCCGCAGAATTTTATAAATTCTTAAACCCGAAATAACCCCCCATCTGACCCAACTGTTTAATGCCATCTACAAAAATTCCACCCCGATAGACTCCTTCTTTGACTCTGCTGTTGAAAGACGGAAAAGACCCCAAGTAAAAAAGAAAAAGTAAGTGGCGCTCACTGGTATGCTGGACTCTGTAGTTCGCCCGTCCTCAGCTATGGACGTCCAGGCTGCAAGGGGAAGATAGCCTCTCCTCATATTCACATCACAAGCAGTGCTCTGGAAACTTGACACCTGCTGTAGATGTCCACCATATGTTAAGTAAGAATAAGCAATTCCCGGCCACTCATATAGAAGATTCCTCGGAGCGTAGTGACAAAAATCAACACTCTCTTTTTTAAAAACTTGTAAAAAGACTTAAAAAATCATTATAAAGATGAAAAAGTTTTACCGTTTCAGGCTCAGTAAATGGCTTCCTCATATAGCTAGTTTCCCGGGTCAATCTAGGTATCACACCTGAATCACACATCATTCAGGTGTGATACCTAGATTGACCTGGGAAACTAGCTATATGACTGAAGTGTTTTTTAGATGTGCTTTGATAGTTACGAATAAGGGCCATTTACCTGAGCCTGAAAACGCTTAAACTTTTTTCAATCTTGCAATGATTTTATAAGTCTTTTTACAAGTTTCTATAAAAGAGTGATTTTTGTCACTACGCCTCCGAGGAATCTTCTATATGAGTGCCGGGATTGCTTATATCTTACTTCACAAAAGACCCCAAGTCTCTGACTTCTTACAGGCCCATATTCTTGTTAAATCACGACTATAAGCTCTTAGCTAAAAATCATTGCAAATAGACTCCAACGGTTTCTGACTGCCATCTCAGATCCCTGCCAATCAGGCTTCGTGTCTAACCTCCATTCCACCAGAAACGTTAGGATGGCGGTGGTGCATGGTGGCAGCTCGGGACCCAGAACACCCGACATCCATGCTACTAAGTTTGGATGCAGATAAAGCATTTGATAAAGTTTCTTGGCCCTTCTTGGCTGGCACACTGTCGCGACGAGGATTTGGGCCTGTATTCACAGACTTCCTATCCTATATGCATCTAAACTCCATGACAGCCCTCCTTCTTAACAGACAGACTTCCCCACTTATCGACTTATTCCGTGGGACAAAACAAGGTTGCCCCCTGTCGTCCATTCTATTCAACATCTCCATTAACCCCCTCCTCTTCCACATTACCCAATCTGATATATTCCCAGGGATAATAAAAATGGCTGAGAGCTAAAACTTACTGCTTACACGGATGATCTACTTTTAATTATCTCAGACCAAAAACGCACCCTAGCTAAGGTGTTGCAAGACATCAAGGACAAGAGAGAACTATCTGGCTACAATATAAATATTGACAAGAGTGAGGGACTTCTTCTCAAAGGTCTCCTCACAAACCGCCGTGTACCCTCCTCACCACCAAATCAAATCTGCGTACTGTCTAAAACATAAAATATCTGGGTATTCTTCTCACTCAAAATCCTGAGAAGATATATGCAGAAAATATCTCACAATATATTACAGCACTGCAGCAAACAAACAACAAAATATCCCACTGTCTTTTATGGGGAAAGCCAACTTGCTCAAGATGGTAGAAATCCCACATCTCTTGTATTTATTCAATATGGTGCCAATTTACCTCAAACCTAAGGAAGAGAAGCTGATTAATTCTCTTATCCGGAAATTCATTTGGGGAGGGAGACGGGCACGCATTCCTCTTCACGTCCTCCATCAAAGAAAGTTTTGTGGTGGCCTTGGCTTCCCAAATATAAAATACTACAACTTAGCAGCGCTGAGACGCTACTTAGCTGACTGGTCCCAAAACTCGGACGTCTTCACTAACAGCTCTTTAGACAGCCTTTTTTTTACCAGTGACCTCTCTTCTAAACTTTTTACACATACCCTTTGTTAAGGTCCCATCAGATGTCCGCAATAATGTGCTACTTATGCCTATATGGAGAGCCTGCAAAAGAATGAGAATGCTCAAAAGGCTATCTCCCGACCACTCCCCATACCAATCTTTGGTAAAGAACCCCAACTTCCAAAACGGCACCCCACATGGTTCATTTGGGAGACTGCACGGTCTAGGTTTCACTACCCTTACCCAATGGGTTGATCCTACCAATCACCAGCCCTATTGTTATCAAGACCTCCGGATAAAGTTCCCCGATCTGCACATTCCTTTCTTCACTTACCTACAGGCCCATAGTTTTCTAAGTGAGCCATGTTACTAAGGCAGAATGGGATTTGAACTTTTATAAAACTGTGTTGAGACCACCGTCGAGGCACTCGCATCTTTCTGTAATTTATCAGTTCCTCCTGGGGAATATTGATTATGACCAAATTGCATTGCAGCTATGGAACTGGGTAAGTTTGGACCCACCTTCAACCCCGGACTCCTACAAATTTCTTCCCACCTCTAGATATATAGAGATGACCTTAAAAATTGCACATAATGCTTATCTGACACCACTAAAGGGCCACAGAATGGGTATCTATGCTTTTAGCACATGCTTCAAATGCGGCGAATCGGAGGATAACATATACCATTGCCATTGGAACTTCCCCAAGATCCAACAATATTGGGCAGGAATCGCCTCACAAATACAAACGTACCTTGGTCGCCCCTTTGTCCCTACTGCCCAATCGGCTGTCTTTGGCTATATTGACCGTAGTACCACAAACCTTACTCAAAAAGAGTTTAGACTTTTACATGTCCTATCAGCAGCTGTGAGAAAAGCTGTGTTGCAGGTGTGGAGCCAGCCAGTGAGCCCTTCCGGGAAACTTTTCTTATACAAGGCTTTCTTTCTCTTAAAAATGGATTGGATAGAAGCCTCCCAACAAAAAGAACAAAAGGTGAGACTGTTCTTCGACCTCTGGGAACAGGTTATAAACACTTTACCAATCTCCATCAGGGAAAAACTGCAGTCATGTTTTGGAGTAACTGGTTGGTAATTAAACCAGCAATTGGGAGGTAGAGAACTAATTAACCTCTGAGCTGCTAACACCTCTCCAATTGAGATTGATGCAGAAGACTTACTCTTGAGTTAATACTTTCCTGACCCGAACTACTCCTTAGGGCTCTAGACTGTGGTTATATCCTGGCTTTTAGCACCACATAGGACATCGGCCTTAGCGCTCCATATCGGATATCTTACCAGGGGCATCTAGTCCTTTTCTCTTACTATTGATGGCTGGGGAGAGACGGCGAGGCTTTTGGGGAGGGGAGTTTGGAAGAATCTGGAGCGGAGTTGCTTTTTTTTATGTCTGTTCTCAAAATTCAGTTTTGTTCATAAGTGCTACTATCCTCAAACACTGATCACTTGTTACAGAGAGTGAGATACGTGGCTACTTTTATATTGCATCGTTCTGAGGATCAGGAACCACATAGTTTTGTAGCCCTCATTCTTGGGTTGTTTGTTACTATATCGCACAAATCAGTATAAAAAACAGAGTTTAATTGTAGTATATATGCCTGCGAGCATAACCTGTCTGCTTGGATTTATTGTTTTTTTTTTCATGGCATTGTCTTTTTACATTTTATCACCTTATTTGGAAACAAGTTTAAAAAAAAATCACAGAATTCCGATTTTTGTTCATCCCGCAGCACATAACATGGAATAAAAAGCGATGAAAAACTCATATAAACGTATAATATTTTTTTACCCTATCTAGGAGCAGGATGTGATAGACGGAGAGAAACTAAACTTTGTGATATAAAGGTTTATATAATTTGATGCAAAAAGCAGAGAAAATCTGAAAATTGAAACTGAAGATATTACTGATCCCACCCACATACAGTGACTGTCAGTTTGATCTGTACAAACAATGTGTGAGGGAAAGCGGTCAATCACTATATCGGGGTTGGGGTAAGCAGGACTTTCACGGTCTCTAAAAGGGTCCCATTAATATTAATTAATCCTCTGCTTTGTACTCCGGAGATCTTGGTTTAAATAATATAAACCTGTATGTCAGAGCTCAGCCTCTGTTCCTCTAACACACCATATCCTGCTCTCAGATAGAGTAGCATAAACCACCTAACATTTTAGGTAAAAACAGACTCAGTCCTTTAAGGGCTTGGACCGTGAAGGAAATTCTATATACTGTGCATGGAGTTACAATGTACAAGCCTGTCCACGGTTTCAATTACAGGTTTTGGGAACGCTGTTCTTATGATCAGTGGTCAGATTCATAATAATACAACCTTTGTAAAACTATGTAAGTACAACATATCTACCAAATTTAGGTTGCTGTTCTATCATCTGATTTACTGGGGCATGACCATTTTTTGGGTTGAAATACTCGTCAGTTGTAAGCATACTGATATGTAGTGGTATGCATTCTTTATGACTTACTTTTGCAGCAAAATAGATAGATGATAGATAGACCATTGCTACCATCTGGTGGTGAACTCTAAAATAACTATTTAAAGAGCTTATTGGTTAATACTATCATAATATATTATATGTTGTCATTCTCTACCTTTTTCAAGATCTCTGAAACTTACAATATACAGGATTTTTCCACTCTAGACATTTATGGCATAACCATAGTTAACTTTACTGGTTTTGTAACTCTCATAGTTCCACAGACAGCCAGGGATAGATATGATCTAAGCACATACCAGTCACAGATTTTATTTGTCCAATCTTTGTCTTTTGTATCTCGTACAGAAATCTTTATCTCTGGCACAAGCCAATTTGAAGGAAAATCAATGATACACTGTACCTATTGATGGACATACCATATATATGCTGAGCTCTATGGCTCTGAAATGGTAAACAACAAATACATTTCAAAGAATTCTACCCTCTTTACAATTTAATCCTGTTTTTTTTTTTTTTTTTTTAAAGATGTGATTAGTAATCTTAACCTCTTAAAAACAACTATTTTTTTTCCTTCAGGATGCTGCCCCAGTTTTCAATTCTGTCGTGTGTTACTTTATGTGTATTCTGTATTTAAATTTCAGTGGAGTGACTTGTAAAGTAAAAGTCTCCACACATACACTACTCACAAAAAGTTAGGAATATTTGACTTTTGCTTGAAATTTCAGAATTAATTTTTTTGAACATTTTTAAAACAAATTAAATGAGACCATCTCTTAACTTTAGAATGCACGTGTCCAATTGTTCAATGTTTCAGTGCTTATTGCAAAACTTGCCGATCACAACAATGAGCTTAACGGTAACTGGCAAGGGTACCTGACCACACCACCAGACACAGGCACCATCTTCTTGCATGGGATAGTGAGCCTACTATGCGGACAAGGGACCAGTGATCTTCAGTGCTATACATTGGTGAAATGTGATTCACTCTGAGCAGAAATGATGGCCATTAATGATGCTGGAGACGTCAAGGACAGTGCATTGCATCAGCCACAGACAAGCCTTTGGTGGTAGTGTTGTTACAGAGTGTGCAGGTGTGTCTTTTCCATACAGAACTGGCCAACACTTTGCAATGCTGCAGTGACAAGCCTCTACCACTTGAATAACATCATTAATCCAGTCATTGCGCCTATGCATGAACAACACAGGGCTAATTTCATCTTCATGGATAACAATGCTCCAGCTCATTTGAGTTGTCATCGCATTAGGAGCTGCTCGTTGAAGACTGAGTTACCTTAAATAGGATTGGCCGCACTACCCCCCCTGATCATGTCCGGACCTGAACCCCCTAGAAAACCCATGAGATCAGCTGAGTCGCCGTGTGGAAGCTCTTAACTCTGTACCCCTGAACCTCAATGACCTGAAGGGCGCCCTTCAAGAAGAAGTGGGATCGCATGCCTCCGCAGTCAATAACCCAACTTGTTAACAGCATAAGACATTGTTGTCAAGCTGTAGATGATGCTCAAGGACAAATGACATATTATTGAGACATTGACATTTTTTATGGTGTATACCCTCCACTGTTGTTAGCTTTTGTTTTATTATAGTTTGTAAGGCTAAAAAAAGACAAGTCGTCCATCTAGTTCAGCCTGTTGTGCTAAGGTGTTGATCCAGAGGAAGGCAAAAACGCCCCAATGAGGTAAAAGCCAATTGTCCTCATTTTAGGGAAAAATTCCTTCCTGACTCCAATCTGGCAATCAACAACTCCCGATCAATGACCCCCTCTCCTGAATCCTAGTCACTGTAACTTGTTTATATTTATTATGCACCAGGAAAATGCATCGAAACCTTTTGACTCGGTTTATTGAATTTCACCATGACAGTCCTCTGCAGAGAATTCCAGCTCACTGCTCTTACAGTAAAGAATCCCTATTTCTAATGTTTATGTAGAAACTTTCGTTCCTCAAGACTTAAAAAAATGTAAAGGGTGCCCCCTTGTTCTAGTATACAGCCCTGTGTATAAATAAATCTGGGAGAGATCTCTATATTGACCTTTGATGTATTTAAATAAACATATTTAATTATGTCCCCCGAAGCAATCTTTTCTCTAAACTAAAATACCCTTAATCTGTGCCAATCTTTCTGTGTACGGTAAGTCCACCACCAGTCCTTATATTATTTTTGTTGCCCCCTTTGTACCTGTTCAAGCTCTACAATGTCTTTCCTGTGCACTGATGGGCCCAAAACTGTACACAATATCCATGGTGTGGTCTAACCAGTGACATGTATAAATTGGAGAATAATGTTCTCATCATGTGCAATCTATGCCCCTTTTAATGCACCCTCATGATCCTATTTTGCTTTGGCTCTGCGCCTGACACCTGCTGCTACAATTAAGTTTTACTGTTCCACGCAGGATTCCCAGTCACCTTCTCCATGCACTTTTAAACCCAGTGTTTTTTTCCATTTAACAGTAATCATGTAATGGATTTCCTCTTCTCCCCATGTGCCATAACCTTGCATTTTATCAGTTTAACCTCATCTGCCAGTGTCCCTGGCCCAGGCCCTCCAACTTATCAAGATCCCTTTGAAATAACATATTATCCTCTATCGTGTTGATTACTTTACAGAGCCTTAGTATCGTCTGCAAAGATCGATATTCTACTGTTTATTCCCTGTGTAAGATCATTAATGAAAATGTTTGTTTAAGATAAGAAAATCAACATTGTATGCTATGACTTACATAGCCTACTTTCAGGGTAAAATACAGTATCAGTGTAGCATGAAATTTTTTAATTTTCCATAAATTTAACTGAAAGTCAAATATCCCTCACTTTTGTGAGTAGTGTATAGTGCCTTTCCCTTTTTTAGGAATGTTACCCCTTTTAAGCTCACTTTATGTAGTAATAACTTTTTAAAGCTTTAACTTATTTAACTGATACTAAAGGTTCATTTCTTGTCACACATTATACTTGATGTTAGTGTAAAATTTTTGCTACATTCTGTGCTTATTTGTGAAAATCACCAAATCACAGCAAAAATTTAAAAACAACTTTGCTATTTTCAAAACCTGCCTGCAAGACTGGTAGTCACACCACACAAAATAGTTAATGATAAACAAAAATCACAAAAATATCTGTCTCACTGTGATCTGAATGGCTTCTTTGTTCTTATTACGATCACGGCCACGTAACCATAGAAAAAATTTGCAAATGGTTGGGGGGGGGGGGGGGTTTTTTTTTTTTTTTTTTTTTTTTTTTGGGGGGGGGGGGGGGGGGGGGGGGGGGGGGGGGGGGGATCTAACGAGCCCCCTGGCAGCAGTACTACTTTCAACAGTATCTGTGCCTTTAGCAAGACTGATGCAAAACTACCCCTTAAATACTTTCCCACAACCAAGGTGGAGGGAAGGCGGAATTACCCAACAACACCTGAAATAACAACAGACACAAATTTTCTTCATTTAATAGGTGGGATTGGCCACAGCTTTTATTCAAATAACTTTCAACTTTGTTATCCAGTTGCAGTGAATGACATGCAGTGAGCCCGGCCGAATCAACAGGCCACTGGAGGCCACATCACCTTCAGACTATACCAGCTGTGACTTCACATAATTTTCCATCTGAAATAAAAGGAGGGAAGGTGGAAAAGACACACATTTCAAAGAGTTTCAGGAGAAAGATGAGGAAAGAGGGGTTACCCCAACATAAATACCCCAAGCCGCCATGGGAGGGGAGAGTCCAGCACCAATTAAACATCACTTCCCCCATGCCCCTCCTTAACCCTCCTAAGCCACCCTTATTACAGTGCTGTCACTTTCAGACTGATGGGAGATGCACCTTAAACACTTTCCCACAACCAAGGTGGGGGAAAAGGGAAATTACCCAATAACACCTGAAATAACAGACACAAATGTTCTTCCTTTAATGGGTGGAGTTGGCCACAGCTGTTATTCAAACAAATTGCTTTACAGCAATAACTTTATAACTTTCAAGTCGCGGTGAATGCCATGCGTCGAGTCTGGCCGCATGAACTTCCCACTGGAGACCACATCCCCTTCTCAGCCACCAGGATCTCATTTAAACCTACAGTGAGCTATGACCCCCACCCAGAAGAAACAATCCTTGCTCCACTCCATCTTCCAAACCTGACAAGAAGAAGTCCAACCCTGTATCATTCGCATGAACACCATCTGGTCGCATTAGGCTTCTGCTATCCCCTTCCAACAACCTGTGCCTAATAACTACCCCCCCTTTCCGCATACATATTGAGCCATTCTGGCATTTACCACCCTCCTTGCGTGTTCCACTCCATCCAGATCCCGCACACCTCTCCACACTAACCTGGGTACAATCTCCGACCAAACAACCATTGGTTAGGGTTTTTATGGAGCAAATCGCTCCATATCAGATTTCATTAATGTGAGCAAATCACCTATCCTGTCTGAGCTAAAATCATTTTCCCCAGTTGCACAACTAACA
Organism: Phyllomedusa bahiana; assembly: GCA_025379985.1. Classification (NCBI taxonomy): domain Eukaryota; kingdom Metazoa; phylum Chordata; class Amphibia; order Anura; family Hylidae; genus Phyllomedusa; species Phyllomedusa bahiana. The sequence goes on from JAODAL010007055.1 coordinate 65,511, forward strand.
CTAACAGAGACCCCTTTGCTTATCTCCACATCCTCCTGCAAGACCTGCGACCAATGCAGGCCTCGGATGCCTCATCAAGTCACATCTAATCCAGAAAAACTGAGGTTCCTCCCTCCTGGTTGCCGAATTGCTCATTGAACGTCCCAAAATATATATGAATGACCAACCAAACAACAAAATCGGACGACAGAAAAAAAAAAGCGTCTTAGAAAATAAACCAAATTACCCGTTTTTTTTTGGGGGTTTTTTTTGTTTTTTTAAACTCAGCAAGTCTGGTCGCACATACCCAGCATAGCAGCTCAAGCACCAATCCTCATGACTGCCACCTCCAGTAAAACTGCCCATGCCACTTCTAGTCTCGCCCTGAAAAGAATGCGAGCTGTGGCCTTTAGACTCAACCTCCAATGCTATTAAACATTTTTTTTAAACTGAACAGAATTGAAACCTGGTCAGCAGGGAACCATCAGTGTGGGTTGATAACTTTGGGTTACGCACACCTAAGGCGGTGGTTGCTCATGTGGAAAGTTCAAACTGTGACCGTGTACCAAGATAGTAGAGATCCACGGCACACCAAAATGTTGCGAAAGAGTAAGTGAATTTATTTAACAATAGTCACAAAAGTTTACAATAATGACCGACATACTGCTTGCAAAGAACATTTTTTGACAAATGTTAAATTGATATGATTTATGTTTTGGCCAAAGCCTTTGTCAAAAGGACATTGTAACGGTGCAGCGCCGATGGACGTACGCCGAAGCGCCGACCGCAGACATCCGGGTGTGGATCCTCTGTGATCACCGCAGGCGAGGTGTAGCTGGAGGAACCACTCCATGGATGGAATGTCTAAGGGCGACCCCTGGTCTTCGCCATAGCCCGCCGCAAAGCGGGAAGGACTTGGCTGGCGGGACCTCCCAGGTCACACCCCCTGACTGTGGCTACCTGCGATTGACAGCCAGTGGTGCAAGACAGTAATCCGGCGGTGGAATACCGGAACACCGGAACAAGTACAGCAGTGATACAGGAGGGTTAAAGCGTACACATCGCACCACAGGATACGGCAGGAACTGAACGGGTAAACACATCAGGACAGAACAGGGAACACGGCAGGAACAGAGAGCACCTACAGGAACACAGAAGGATACAGGAGACACAGACACGACTGACGGACGGCCCAGGAGCCTCAGATCACAAAGACACTGGAAGACCAGCATCTCAGGGGATAAAGGCTCCAACAGGCAGACCTGAGATGCTGGCAGGAGCTCACGATGGGAAGCAGCTGGACACAGCAACAACTGCAATACTGACCCATAGTAGAGACAAAGTAACTTCCTCTTATATCCAGAGTCAGGGTGAAGAGGAAGGTGCACAGAACAGAAACTATAAATAGGCAGGAAGCTGCCGTGCCGCACGCCTTAGGAGTCACAGTGCACAAACAGTGACCCAGGAAGCAACTAGACTGGACAGGACAGGCAAGTACATAGCAGAATACAGGCTTCTGGGACCCCGCACAGTATCCCCAGCAGAGACAAGGCAGGCACGGACAGGCCGACGGTCCAAGGCAGGACCCGCGGCATGAACAGTGACAGTACCACCCCCCTCAAAGACCCACCTCCCCTCCAAATCACAGAATGGCATTCCACATAGGCCAGGGCCCCAACTTTCTACAGGGGCAACCCCAAAAACCAAGTACTGCTGTGATAATAGCCAGTATAGTGAAAACCTAGAAACGGAGGTGCATGGGAGAACAAGCGGGGCACTAGCAAAATGGAGGGGAACCAAGGGCTGAGCAGTAACCACAGGGGACTCAGAAGGCTCAGGTCTGGACCGTACAGCCACGGGGACTCCAGAAGGCTCAGGGCGGGACCAGTAATCCACGGGTAACTCAGAAGGCCTCAGGCGGGACCGTAAGCCACGTGGACTCAGAAGCTCAGGGCGGGACCCGTTAAGCCAACGGGGACTCAGAAGGCCACAAGGGCTGGGAACCGTTAAGGCCACGGGACTCAGAAGTCATGGCGGGACCGTAAAGCCACGGGGACTCAGAAGGCTCAGGGGCGGGACCGTAAGCCACGGGACTCAGAACGGCTCAGGGCAGGGACCTGTCAAGCCACGGGGACTCAGAAGGCCAGGGCGGACCGTAAGCCAACGGGACTCAGAAGGCTCAGGGCGGGACGCCGTAAGCCACGGGGACTCAGAAGGCCAGGCGGGACCGTAAGCCACGGGACTCAGAAGGCTCAGGGCGGGACCGTAAGCCACGGGGACTCAGAAGGCTCAGGCGGGACCATGACTAGGCCAACCGTAAGCTCTGGGCTGGACATGACTAGGCAAACGTAAGCTCTGCTGGAACCATGAGCCTAGGCCATACTTAAAGCTCTGGGCCTGGACCCATGAGCCTAGGGCCAAACGTAAGCTCTGGGCTGGACCATGAGCTAGCCAAACGTAAGCTCTGGGGCTGGACCATGAGCTAAGCCAAAACGTAAACTCTGGGCTGGACCATGTGCTAGGCCAAACGTAAACTCTGGGCTGGACCAATAGCTAGGGAGGCCAAACGTAAATTCGGGCTGGACCATGAGCTAGGCCAAACGTAAACTTCTGGGGCTGGACCATGAGGCTAGGCCAAACGTAAGACTCTGGGCTGGACCATGAGCTGGCCAAACGTAAAACTCTGGCAGGACCATACTAATCCAAAACGCAAGCTCGGGCTGGACCATGAGCTAGGCCAAAACGCAAGCTCTGGGCTGGACCAAGACTAGGCCAAACGTTATCTCTGGGCTGGACCATGAGCTAGGCCAAACGTAAGCTCTGCTGGACCATGAGCTAGGCCAAACGTAAGCTCTGGGCTTTTGGACCATGAGCTAGGGCCAAACGTAAATGCTCAGGGCTGGACCATGAGCTAGCCAAACGTAAGCTCTGGGCTGGACCATGAGCAAGGCCAAACGTAAGCTCTGGCTGGACCAGAGCTAGGCCAACGGTAAGCTCTGGGCAGGACCATGAGCTAGCCAAACGTAAGCTCTGGCTTGACCATGAGCTAGGCCACGGGTGCAGACAACTCTAACGAGGCAGGGTCCACCCGGCGGGATCCATGTCAGTTCATACTGAAACGGTAGCGGCGCCGATGGACGTACGCCGAAGCGCCGACCGCAGTCATCCGGGTGTGGATCCTCTGTGGATCACCGCAGGCGAGGTGGTAGCTGGAGGACCACGCCAGGGAGTGTTGGAGTCTAAGGGGCCCCTGGTCTTCGCCAGAGCCCCCGCAAAGCGGGAGGACTGGCTGCGGGACCCCCAGGTCACTATAAACCCCTGACATTGCTACCTGCGGTGACAGCCGGGTGCGAAGACAAGAATCCAGGCGGGTGGAATACAGGAACACAGGAACATGTACAGCAGAATACAGGAGGGTTTAACGTACACATAGCACCAACAGGATACGGCAGAACTGGCTGGGTAACACATCAGGATAACACACCAGAACGACCAAACACGGCAAGAACAGAGAGCACATACAGGAACATGGCAGGATACAGGAGACACAGACACGACGACACTGGACGGCAGGAGCTCAGTATCACAAAGACACGGACCAGCATCTCAGGGGTTAAAGGCTCCAACAGCAACCTGAGATGCTGGCAAGAGCTCACGATGGGAAGCAGCTGGACACAGCAACAGACTTGCAGATGAACTGACCCAGAGTAGAGAACAAAGAACTTCCCTCTTATAGCCAGTAGGTCCGGGGTGAAGAGGAAGGTGCACAGAACAGAAACTATAAATAGGCAGTAAGCTGCCCGCGCTCCCACACGCCTTAGGAGGCACAGTGCACAACAGACCCAGAAGCAACAAGACTGGAACTGTACAGGCCAAGTACATAGCAGAATTACAGGCTGCTGGGACCCCCTGCATCAGGAGCCCCAGCAGAGACAAGGCAGGCACGGACAGGCCGACGGTCCAAGGCAGGGACCGCGGCATGAACCGTGACAGACATCTAGAGGAGAATAAAACGAATAATATAAGTACACAATATAGTATGTTTCAAAATGGAAGCAGGGGTCAAAGATGAAGGGAAAGGTAATAGTGTAGGATAGAGAGCAGAGAAGAAGATGTAGAGAGGGCAAGGTATGGGGTGGAGGAGAAAGGTAGGTAAGAGATAAATGGCGTATACCTGGTAAGATAGGTAAGTGGAGTATACCTAGTAATATAGGTCGCAAAGGGAGGCAGGAAGAGTAATGCCCCAATGAGGCTGCAAAGTAAAAACAGGATACAGGGAGTAAGGTACAAGATAAATATATATAGTGGGTATAAGGCAAAATATCAGGAAAAAGAAGGGTAAGAGGGATATAAGGACACCTGGGCACAGCTGGGGAGAGTAAGGAGACATTCGTAACGTCCGGAGTGTGCCGGCGACTGATTACAATGACGTTGGCCTGAAGATTATAACAGCACGTGTGTGGGAAACCCGTGCATGCGCAAAACACTAAGTAGACATAGATAGATAGGGAAAGGGCAACAGTGTCACATGCCCAGTAGAGAGAGGGTGCCAGTGCTCTGTAAAGTAAATGAGTAGGCGCAGAAAGGAGATCCAGAACCTCTCAAATGTATAGAATGAGCATGTGGGAACAAAGAGAAGAGGGGAAAGAAAGGAAAAACAATAATATATGGAAGTGGGAAGGCACAAGGACGATGAAAAAAGGGGTGAGAAACATATAGGAAATAAAGGGAACATATAGGAAATAAATTGGTCAAAGCAAAGATAAGAGGGAAAAAAGGATGCATGTAAGAGAAAACATTAGGAATAAAGAAATCTAAGAAAAATAAAATAATATAATAATTGGTGAACATATATAAGTGAGAAGGTAGAGATGATACAAGTGTCTAGTAGATGGAAGGGAAGAAGGGGGAGGTACAGAGAGGAGAGGACCTAAGGGAACAAGGGAAGACATGAGGGGAGCAGAGAAAAATATAGATGGGAATATATTACCAACAGGAGACGGATGCTCATTATCACATCTGTCAGGTTAAAAAAAGACAGCAATAAGTACAAAAGATGGCAGCATACTACATCCTATTAGAATCACTGTGACATGAAAGGAAACTACATAAAGTTAGTCATGGTACTTAGTAAAGGCATATGTAAATGATCAAGGTACATAGTAATATCATGGTTCGTATTCATGATTGAGGCCGTGTGGTTCAAGTGTTTGTAGTGTGTGGATCAAGAATTTCTCATGTGATGTCCGGTTGCACCCTCTTCGGGGTATTGGGACATGCTCGATCACCTGAAATCATAGTTGCGATGCGTGATGGTTCATGTGATCAAAAAGAGCCAGTACTGGTAATAACAGCACTATGCAATGGATAGTAGACTTGTGCTTTGACACACGATCTTTCATAGCTTGTGAGGTTTGTCACATGGACATTTTAAAAGATAAACAGATAAACTACAAAATTAGATTGACAGGTGTAGTAGTCCTTAATAGGGAATCTTTTCCCAGTATTGGGATGCCTAAAAAAGTCCCCTTTTGAAACCGAAATACATTGGGCACATGTAAGGCATGGAAAAGTGCCTTTAAGCTGCGCGTTGAGAAAGATTTTTCAGTTAGAGATTAGTATGGGTCCGAACTCTGCCATCCCCAATTTGTTGCATACGTTTTTTCAAGTTTAAAGCTTTGCAGACTTAAATTTTTAAACTCAGGGATAGTTGGATAAGAACGCACAACGAGGGGCCAATGTTTACGGATGACTTGATTTAGTTTAGGACAGAAAGGGATGATATTTGAGAATATAGTATATCACTGATTACCTCGGTGGGAAGAGGTGAGGGAGCAAGGGTTCATGATTTAGTCGGGATATCCTCTTTGGGTGAAATGGTCTGCCATATCCTGGAGTCTAGTCTCACGTATTTTAGGGTCTTTAACAATGCAATGTATTCAGGCAAACTGGGATTGGGGTAAGATTGTTTTTGTATTGGGGGGATGGTTACTTGAATAGTGAAGTAAAATGTTTTTGTCCATCGGTTTGGTGAGAAGATCAGAGGAAAGTTGGCCTGTGGAGTCGATGGTAATTGTGGTGTATAGGAAACTGATGGATTCGGTGCTATGGTGGATTTTGAACTGAAAGTCAGGAAAAGCGGAGTTAATCATGGAATGAAAAAGTAGTAGGGATTCCTATCATTGATATATCTTAACTAGATAATTGAAAGAGTGTATCAGGGTAAATGCGGTAATTTTCAAAGGATGCCATATATTGACATAGGGTGGTGCCATGTTACTACCTATAGCAGTACCCGGTCATCCATAGAGGTAAAACTTGTTTATCCACAGCGAAAGACAACCCTGATAGTTTCTCTGTTCAGCGATATTGACCGCAAAGAATTTCACGCGAAGAAACGTCTAAGCTGAGCCGTCACCACATATTTAGTAACACACACACCAAAAATACCATGATCTGACTCTTCTCTACCAAACGAGAAGCGAAACAAAGACTTCACTACTCCATAACCACAGGATACCTTTCTCATCGTAGACACTGCACCTCAGAATAGTCCTGTATATGCCTCACGTGTGACCGTCACCCAAGCAACCGCCGTGCTAGATGAGATGAAGAGATGTGATACTCTATCTGTGTGAGAGTGCATGAATTTTGTTGAGGAAATGGTGTCCACCACACACACTGCGCCGCGATAAATTCTCACACACCCCCTAATATGGCGTTATACAGGTAGTGTGGTCTCTTATAGAGAGTGTATTGCGTGCGTCGTCGAACCAGAATACGTACTGTCGCTTCTGACTTTCTGCGAACTGCATATCGAATGCACATTGCGTACACAAGCCGTCTGCTAAGTAGATCCAATACGTTCCACACAGAGCTCGGTAGTACTACTATAATATTCTATTCGCTCTATATACAAATCGTAGAAATAAACTGATATTCTACCAGGTGGTAGCGTCTTGGATGGTTTTAGTTACTCTTGTTCCTTAAGTCTAAATTGGAGATTGAAAATAGCGGCGTGGGAATAGAGGGGTCCTGTGGGTGGATGACTGGTTTAATTGATAAATGAGTTTTAAGTCAAATCTGCCTGTAGAATTTGTGTAAGTCTTCTTCCAGTGCAAAAGTATTGAATTTAGAGGAAGTACTCAGTACTGTCATTAGTAAGGAAGTACGAATGCAGGATGAAATATTGTAGACTAGATTGCACTATAGTGAACCCTTCATCCAAATCTTCCAAGCTTTTTCCAGGCTCTGCACTAGGTATGCAACACCCTTCACCAAATGTAGCACCAAACGCCTCTGCCAAACTGATTTGTCTTAGACCACCTAACCCAAATGTGCAAAAAAACATCCACCAAATGATCATTGTCCAGTGTCAATCCCCCCAACCTGCATTTTTGATGAAGAAGCAAGCTCCCAAATCATCAACGCTCTAACCAACCCCCGGAAATATCCAAAAAACCTCAAACAACAATTCAAAGGAAAAAACGAAGGGAAGAAAGAAAAACAAGAGCTATATTATTATTGTCACAAATCATTCCGGGGCCTTAACCCCGCTCCCATCCACAACAGCTCTGTGAGATTTAAAGGGCCAGCTCACCGTTAATTGCCGGGCACTGATTCTATATCTTGCTTCCACCCCATGACTTCTCTGCTAGATCTTTGGTGCTTGTGTCCTTAAAGAGAAAGTGTTAATTCCATCTTCTTGCCATTGCCAGTTATTCTGCTCTCTACCTCCGACTTTGTTGTCTGCCTCCCCTGACCTCTCCACCTGCCTCCAGCCATGTTACTGTCTACAATTCTGTACCTTGCACAGACCAGCTGCCACCGCAAGCAAGTCGCGACAGGGGTAGCAACCTGGGAGTCTCCCACTGCACAAATCAAACCAGCCTTGCAGCGGGCCCTGGTGAATACTGAGAGGTTTCTTAGACTTCTCCCCCTGATGTGGCTTACACCACCACTTGTGGTGGTTCAGATTATCCCCATCCTGAGCTCTGTGACAGTTAGATCTGGCCATACATTCCACCATGGTGCCTCTGCCAGACCTCCAAGATGTCATGACTGTTATGGTCCAGCAAAGCCAATGTATTGACCATCTTGTTTCCATGATACAAAAACTCGTTGCCCATCTACACCACACATGGCTAGTCCAACTGCTATGGCTCCTGTGAACCCAGTTGGCCATACATTGCATTTGTCCCTCCCACCACGATACAATGGGAATACAAAGACCTGCAGGAGGCTCATCAGCCGGAGTTCCATACACATGGAGAGGTCAGATAAAATATGGGGTTAAATGACTTCTTTATTATTCACTAAGTTTTAAAAGTTCTTAATTTCTAGCGCTTAGGAATTTGTGCTGACCTTGTCTGGTGCCTTAGCCTTGACATAGCTATTCTAGAGATAATAAACATTTCTTCGTTCTTCAGTCCTAAATAGCTCATAATTTCTAATAGACATAAGAGGGCTAAAGTTATTTAGCCCACTTATTCCCTTATTGGTTGATGTTTGTCCCTCCAATTTCTAATCACTGATAAAAACACATTTGTTTATGTACTGTATGGTGACTGGGATGATTGCTGTAACATTCCATTACTTAAAGGAGTTGTCTCATTACGAGCTTTCAGCCTGTCAGTGTCCCCCGGTAAGTTGAACTGAGGACGTGCTTCTCTTGGTCTGTCTGTTCTGTCTCCCGTCCCCCCTCCCATCAGCACACAGGCAGCTACGTAAACTTCTATACAGGGGGGGCCGAGAGGGTTTTGAGCTCTCAGAGTTTCCCCCTGTGGTGCCTCTAGGTCCCTGTTGCAGAGAGGGCCTGATTCTAGAGTGTAGAGAGGGAATTATGAAGCTGTGTGACAAATAGAGCAGCAGGATGCATGTGTTCCTTATATCCCCTGCTTAGCATACAACTTCTCCACATCACCAGCAACAACAAGGGGATTTTTTACTATACTTCAGGATGTGTCCCTAATACAGGAGAACTATAAAGTATCACGATGCCTGATTTGTCATAGTACTAGTCATAGTCACAGTTTTCCAAAGACATATCAAATGGATTATAGTTTTTAACAGACAGGGTCACTCAGTCACATCTATCTGTGTAAGAGCCAGGAGGAAGCAGGCACACACAGGGTTAATCCAGCAGCTCGAAACACAGACGCCAGAGTCCTCCTCCCACCCTCCCTTCTCCTCCTCCACTACAGAAGCATTCTGTGCGGGCGGGGCTCTCTGCTCCGACCTGTCTTCAAAGGTGCTGAGGCATTCGGACCTGTACAGCCAGTAAGATAAGGATCAACAGGTCAGCGTAACTATAGAGATTTGAGAAAGCTGATGTATAATACTAACAGGTTATAGCTCAAAATCAGTAGAACATTGTAAATGAACAGATATTGCAAAGCTGCTTGTTTTTAAAGATCTTTAAATTAAAACCCAATCATTGTAGCGAGACAACCCCTTTAATCTTCTAGGACCAAAAAAGCCACCCGACAATAAACAATCTGTGTTCCTACTAGTTAATAATTAATTAACAATGGTTAGATAACTTGTTTTTCTTGTCTTAATTAAATACTTTAATAATGACTGTCTGATTTACCAGGTGATAAGCTGCAAATTAATTATTAGTAATGTAAAACAAAGATAATGTAAAGGTCACTGCTTATGTATTAAAAGTATGTTTATTAGACGTGATCAACTGTATAGTATTATAATTAAACTAACAAATTGCATTGCAAATTGTAATAAAATGTGAAGTAAGGATGTTTCCCATTAAGAAGATGGTAGAAAAAGGACAACCACTACAATACCAAATTGTTCATGTCGTGCAGGAAGTAAATGCAGTGACTGTTTTAAACACACCAATTGTACCGAACCCACACACGCTGTTGACCCAGCGCTACTCATTTTACCGTTATTGACTTAGCAAGTGCATTTTGGACTGTTCCTTTACATAAGAATTCCTGGTTTGCTTTTACTAACAAGAGAAAACAGTATGCATGGGTAGTATTTCTCCCAAGTGTACAAAACTCCCCCAGTATGTACATGGCTGCAATGTCACAGTTTTGTTGTACTACCAGGGTTTTTCTGGGACATTGAATTTCACAAGGAGTATGGCACTTTACCACTGAAAGAAGAAAAGCAATAGAGAACATATGTTTGTCTAATTTAGTTTTTTTTGCTCTGGACATTTTGGGGACTGGTATCTTATTGTAGACCATGGGTAAGGAATGCATCAGCACTTATGCAACCTTTTTATGACTGCCTGAAATTCTTTCCATTTGCTCTCACGGACGAAGCAATAGACTCGTTTTACACGCTGAAACTAACAATGCATTCATCCCCTGCCCTTGGCATCCCGGATTATACCAAAACATTCAGACTGTATGTTACGGAAAAAGTGGGACATGCTGCTGCTGTTTTAACTCATTCAGAACAGGAAAACAACACCCAGTTGCTTATTACTCAGCAAGGCTGGATCCTATTACAAGAGGGGTACTATCTTGAGTGTGGATCAAATTAGATCCACGCTTCTTATTGCAAGAAAGTCATCTTCCCAGGACCTTCTACATGCTAAAGTCACTGCTCCTGATACTGAGATTGGAGAAGATAAACAAAAATAGCCTGGAGCAAACTTATGGATTGTGTGCATGGGATTGCACCCCTGGGACAAAACAATATTACCTGTATTAGAGGCTGTCAGCCCATATTCCTTTAGCAAAAACTGCTTTATAAGATTTCCCTTTGCTTTGGAAAAGACTTTCTCATTAAGCCCTGGACTAAATCTCTAAAAAGAGAACATTGAGAATACTGTTGATCGAACTGTTCTAGAAAAGTTAAGTTCTAGTAGAACTTCTAAAATTTTTAGAACTCGAACCGAACATTTTACTGTTCGTTCGATTAAAGTTCTAGTTCGACACGCCATTTTTAGTTTCGTTTTCAGTGGCTTTCTGCACTTTTGGCGGCCATCCAATCACATTTCTGCACTTTTGGTGGCCAACCAATCGAGAAACGTCATCGCTGAGGAGTAGAGCTCTCATTGGCTGCTTAAATCACATGACCATGTTATATATATATTTCACTGTGTTGCCCTGTGAATTCCATTTTTAGCTCACTCTCTGTATTGTACAGACTGCTCTTAGTTAGATAGCATTTTCCTCTCCATAAACATCAATAGTTAGGGAGTTTGGTATGGCTGGCTGCATCTTTCCCACAACCAGAAGCTTATTTGGGACATATGCAGCTCACATAATGCCTAACTCTCATGTACATGGATAGATATTATACAGAGTGCTTGGATTTGCTATATCATACTCAATATACCCAAAAGTTCTGTTTTTGCAGTTTTGGGGGTTCAGTAATTGTATAACACACCGTCTACAATTCTCCTATGTGTCAAAGGGGCTTTTGGGTCTCCTCAGGATGCAGGGCTCTGTAGCAGCTGCTACCGCTGCACCTCCTATAACTACGCCCCTACTTGCAAGCTGTCCTAATCTTTTCAGTTAGCCATTGAACGGAATTAAGTATTTTAGCCTCTCAATTTTTTTCTGTCACTCTTAGAGCCAAATTTTGTTCACTAAGTTGTTCCACGTATCCAGTTTACTGTTGGTAATTACAGCTTCTCCTCATCTGTATAGGTAGAAAAATTAACCAGAAAATCTTCTCACATTGACTTTAATGGGGTTCTAGTTCAAACAGAACGTCGAACCGAACACACTAAAGTTCAAGGTTCTACATTTTACTGCTCACTCATCTCTAATTGAGAACATTGTAACTAGAGATGGGCGAATTGATTCTAATGAAGTGGAATTCGTTTAGAATTTCAGGAAAACTTCGGTTCGGAACGAAGTCGAACTTTGGGGTACTTCGCGTGAACGAAGTGTGCTTTTGATTGATAAAATGGCTGCGAGCACATGGCGTTACATGGGGCAAAGAACTCTGGGAGGAAGAAGGGCATAGCCTGCATGACATGTGCAGAGATGAAGCCAATCAGAGACTGGCGGGATTCTGTGACGTCACCGCACTATATAAGTCCAGGCGCGACGCTGGGAGCTCAGACCGCTCTCACTGTACTGAGTAGGGAAGGTGCTGCCGGGGCTGCTTATGATAGCTGATACTAAAGAACTCATTTTTATACAGCGATTTTTGTGGGATGTCTCAGCTTGTCTCAGAGACTGCTTCTCTTAACGTTCTATTTCTGATTTTGTGGGGTATTGGATCTGAAGTCCAGTGTGCGTCGAGTGCAGCTGCATATACATTTTAATGCTATCTGCTCACAGCACATTGAATATCCAAGGGTGATCTTTATTCATTTAAAGAAACAGCGTTTTTACAATACAAATACCACTTCATTTTTGGCTGCTCAATTCTTTTTGCGCAATTTACATCCAGGGGTTAATTAAGCGTTGTTCTGTTGCTGTGGTGACTAAAAGAAACCGTCTTTTTCACCGCCAAAAAAGACATTTTTCCTGTAGCATAATTCACAAGCGAAGGTTAATTACAAGTTTTTCTCTTGTTCTGTACCGTAAAATACACGCCATTGTAACACGCTACAAAGCTGGAAGTTTTTGGTGCTACAATTCTTTTGCGCAATTTACATCCAGGGGTTAATTAAGCGTTGTTCTGCTGTTGTGGTGACTAAAGAGAAACCGTCTTTTTCACCGCAAAAAAGACATTTTTGCCATGTAGCATAATTACACAAGCGAAGGTTAATACAAGTTTTCTCTTGTTGTGTAGGTGAAATACACGCCATTGTAACACGCTGCAAAGCTGGTAGTTTTTGGTTGCTCAATTCTTTTGCGCAATTTACATCCAAGGGTTAACTAAGTATTTTTCTGCAGTTGTACTCAGTAAAAGAAATTCTGTAGCATAATTCATGTCCGAAGGTTAATTAAGCCTGTTTGTGCTTTTATATTCAGTAAAATACACAGAGTTTTTAAACGGCACATACAAGTCAATTTTTCCTGCCCATTTGTGGAGCGCAATTTATATCCAAGGGTTACCCAAGCTTCTTAGTGGGTTCATTTGGAGTCAAATACAGGGTGTGTATTTATCATATAAAAGATATTTTCATCAACAGTATCTGTACATTTTGGAACAAACAGTATGTCAGGAGCTGGCAGGCTCTTCACCTGCGAGGGGCAGTGGCACAAACATTCCGGGGAGCAGGCCCAGGTCGCAGCACAGCAAGGGGCGTCGCAGCAGGGGTCACTCGGTGAGGCCACAACTGCCGCTGTATCTAGCGGCTGTTTTGGGGACTAGCAACCCAAGGGTTCTTGAATTGGTTGACTAGGTCATCCACTTCCTCCCAGATGATATCTGACACCCCAGCCAAGAGTCGGTGGGATCGTCAGACACAACCCTTATTTGGGTATGGCCCGGGAGCGGTCAGGGGTCCTCACCTTTTCCTCAAACCCGCCTCTGTCCATCCAGTTCCCTCAGCCAGAGATCTACTATGTGGTCTAGGCTCAGCGCCACTTTTATAGCGAGGATGAACAATTTGATGAGGGCAGTCAGCAGCTACTTGGCAGCGAAGAAATGGGGCCAGTATCCCCTGCTTCTTGCAGTAGGCGGCAAAGTATAGATGTGGAGAGTGGCATGGGAGGTCATGTTGTGAGGGGTCAGCCTCTCCATACCAAGACCGGTGATGAGGACAGCAGTGACGATGAAACACAAATAGATGATGATGTAGCCGACCGCACTTGGGAGCCGGGTGAAGCAAGGGCTTCATCATCGCCAGGAGAAGAGGATGTCAGCTTGCGCGTCAGGCAGCAGCGCAGCCAGCAAGTGGGTTGTGTGGCCGTGAGTCAGCAGGGTAGCAGCAGTGTGATGTTCGGGAGCCAAGCGGCCACGGGGTAGAAAACCCACTTCGCAGGTCCAAGAAAGTAGCACAGGGGCTCAGCGAGGCAGCGGTGGTAGTAGTCACTCACTGCGGAGCATTGGCAGTAAAATCAGATATTCGGCGGTGTGGCGGTTCTTTGCTAAGACACCGGAGGAGCCGAATATGGGTATATGTAGAATCTGTGGGCAGAAAGTGAAGCGTGGCCAGGGAGCTAACGATGGCACCATGGCCCTGCGTCAACACATGCAGCGTCACCATCCGGTGGCCTGGGAGAAACGTGGCTCAGATGTGGTAGTCCATCCTGCTGCCGCAGCAGCGGCCAGTGTCACGCATGCCATTGCAGCCAGTCAAGGCTCCACCACCTCTGCAGAAGGGAGCGGTTTCTCTTTGCCAAAATCTCCTGGTCCAGATGCTCCTGCTCCTCACTACTCATGGCGCCAGCAGTCGTTAAGCGAGGCGATTGCAAAGAGACAACAGTATGCGTCCAACCATCCTAAGGTGCAGCAGCTGATCGTGCTCCTGTCCAAGTTGTTGGTACTGCAGTCCCTCCCTTTCCAAATGGTGGACTTTGCACCATTCAGAGAACTAATGGCTTGTGCCGAGCCGAGATTTAGAGTTCCAAGCCGTAATTTCTTTTCCAAAAAGGCAGTACCAGCACTTCATAAATATGTAGAACAGAAAGTGGGCCAGTCCTTTAGCTTATCGGTTTGTTCCAAGGTGCACGGCAGCGCGGACGTCTGGAGCTGTAACTACGGTCAGGGCTAGTACATGTCCCTTTACGGCCCATTGGGTGAATGTGCTTCCTGCCCAGGCACACCAACAACTTGGACAGGAGACGCCGCTTTCTCCTCCACGTTGTCAAACTGCTGGCTACTGCGCCAATGTCCGCCTCCTCCTCCACCACCACACCATCTCAGCCTCCACAAGTACTGCTCCATCACACACATGTGTAGGGCAAAGCGGTGTCACGCAGTTCTACACCTGGCTTGCCTCAGTGAACGAAGTCACACAGGGGAGGAACTGCTCCGCGTCATGCAGCAAGAAATCGATGTGTGGCTTTCTCCGCACCAACTGCAAATCGGAACCATAGTGATAGACAATGGGAGTAACATGGTGTCCGCGCTGCACCGGGGAGGGATGGTTCATGCGCCCTGCATGGCGCATGTGTTCAATCTGGTTGTGAAAAGGTTCCTGAAGTCTTCCACCGATCTTCAGAACATTCTGAAAATGGCCAGGAAACTGTGCATGCACTTCATCCATTCCTACAAAGCCAGGAACACCCTCCTCGAGTTGCAGCGGCAGAACGGCCTCCCCCAACACTCTCTGATATGCGATGTTTCCACCCGTTGGAATTCCAGCCTGCACATGTTGGACCGACTGTATGAACAGAGAAAGGCCATTAACGATTTTTTGATGATCCAGGCGGACAGGAGTACTTTGCGGCGGGCTCTGGTGTACACCGGGGGCTATTTAGACTCCGCTCCCTGGCGTGGCTTAACTATCATCGCTTGCGGGGGTCCAGCGAATCCACCTCTGCATTACAGTATGAACTGGCCATAGATTCCACCAGGGTACCTCTGCTCGACCTCCGGGATGTCACGACGGCAGTCGCCCAGCAGAGCCAACGTATTGACCAGCTAGCGGCCATGATGCAGAACCTTGCGGCGTGTCTACCTCCACTGGCTGCCGCCGCCGCACCTGCATCCGTTGCTCCGGCGTCCATTGCTCTGCCTGCTCAGGCTTCAGGACCCTCTCTGCATCTGCCACTCCCCTCACGCTACGATGGAGACCCCAAGAAATGCCGAGGGTTCATCAGCCAGTGCTCCATCCACCTCGAGATGATGGGGCATCAATTCCCTACAGGTGGCCTTCATAATCAGCCTCTTGTCTGGAGAAGCCTTGGCTTGGGCCACGCCACTATGGGATCAAGGGGATCCTCTGACCACTGACCTCCAAGCCTT
The DNA here is from genome assembly GCA_025379985.1 of Phyllomedusa bahiana. NCBI lineage: Eukaryota > Metazoa > Chordata > Amphibia > Anura > Hylidae > Phyllomedusa > Phyllomedusa bahiana. The sequence goes on from JAODAL010007055.1 coordinate 81,285, forward strand.
CCTCCAGGGGTTCCGCACGGTCTTTGAGGAACCAGGCCGTACTTCCTCGGCCGCCGCAGCACTGCTCCGGCTGCGCCAGGGCGACACCACGGTCGGTCAGTATTCAGTGCAGTTTCGCACTCTCGCTTCGGAGCTGGACTTGAATAACGAAGCTTTGGTGGCGACGTTCTGGCAAGGTCTCTCGGGATGAATCAAGGATGATCTCGCCGCTCGGGATCTACCAGCTGCTTTGGATGACTTAATCCACTAAGCCATCCGAGTCGATATTCGGTTCGCCGAAAGGCAACAAGAGCTCCGCCTTCAACGGGAGGTCGTCCGTCCATGGCGTTTACCCCACTTGGCTCCCACTTTCCAGCGGCCACCTCTTCCTCCTCCGATGGTTTCCGAGGAAGTACTTATGCAGGTTGAGAGAGCCCCACCTGCCCAGGAGGAACGTTCACAGCATCGTCAGAAGCAGCTGTGTTTCTATTGTGGCGGTTCTGGCCATTTTATTGGGGACTGTCCGGTGCGCCCGGGAAATTTCCGCACCTAGGGCTCGTAGGAGAGGCGACCCTAGGTGTCAGAGCGGCCTCTCCCCGTCTGACCATGCCCGTATGTATTGGTGTTTCACCGGACAGCACCTTTCAGGCCACCGCCTTTATTGATTCAGGATCTGCAGGCAATTTCATAAGCCATGAACTTGTGACCAGGTTTCGTCTCCCAGTGATTCTGTTGCAGAAGCCTATGTTCGTCTTGTCAGTCAGTGGCGAATGCCTTAAGGATGCTATCCGCTTCCGCACTGCTCCCCTCACCTTGCAGATTGGGGCTCTTCACAAGGAGACTTTGCAACTTCTCGTACTGCCTCGATCCTCGTCTGAAATCCTTCTGGGCCTCCCATGGTTGCAGGACCATACCACGAACTTGGAGTGGAGCACAGGTGAAGTCATGAATTGGGGCTCAGCATGTCTCACGTGTTGTCTATCGAAGCCGCAACCTGCTCCTCAGGTCGCCTCCCTGAAATCTACCAAGCCTGCACCAGGCCTATCTACGCCATACTGGGACTTTGCTGACGTCTTTTCGGAAAGACAGGCCGAAACTCTTCCTCCACACCGGCCTTATGATTGTCCCATAGATCTACAACCTGGCTGTACTCCTCCCCGGGGCCGGGTCTATCCCCTCTCCGTCCCGGAGACTAAGGCTATGTCAGAGTACATCATTGAGAACCTCCGTAAAGGCTTCATTCGTAAGTCCTCGTCTCCAGCAGGAGCCGGCTTCTTTTTCGTGGAGAAAAAAGACGGGTCTCTCCGGCCCTGCATCGACTATCGGGGCTTAAATAAAATTACGGTAAAAAAACGCTATCCTCTGCCCTTGATCTCTGAACTTTTTGACCGCCTGCGTGGCGCGAAAATCTTTTCCAAGCTGGATCTACGCGATGCTTATAACTTAAATCACATTCGAGAAGGCGATGAGTGGAAAACAGCGTTTAATACGCGGGATGGCCACTTCGAGTATCTGGTTATGCCATTCGGTCTCTGCAACGCCCCTGCTGTGTTTCAGAACTTTGTCAACGAGATCTTCCGGGACCTACTCTACGTCTGTGTTATTGTTTACTTGGAAGATATTCTAATTTTTTCTCCTGATCTTGAAACTCATCGCCACCACGTCCGCCAGGTCCTCAGGCGACTTCGCACCCATCAGCTCTTTGCCAAACCGGAGAAGTGTTCCTTTGAACGTACCAGCGTACCCTTCTTAGGGTATATCGTCTCTGATAAGGGTCTCCGGATGGATCCTTCAAAACTCTCCGCAGTGTTACAGTGGCCACAACGGATAGGCCTTCGGGCCATTCAACGTTTTTTGAGATTCGCCATTTATTTTAGATAATTTATCCCACACTTCTCTACGCTTGTGGCTCCCCTGGTGGCTCTAACTAAGAAAAACGCCAATCCCAATCTTGGCCCCCTGAAGCTCAAGAAGCCTTCAACCGTCTCAAATCTGCATTCACGTCTGCTCCGGTTCTGTCTCGCCCGGACCCTAACCGTCCATTCATTCTGGAAGTGGACGCTTCCTCTGTGGGTGCCGGCGTTGTCCTCCTGCATACTTGTGGATTTTTCTCCAAAACTTTCTCTCCTGCCGAGAAGAATTATATCATTGGTGATCGGGAATTATTGGCCATTAAGTTGGCTCTAGAAGAGTGGCGTCGCTGGAGGGGGCTCGTCACCCTATTAACATCTTCACCGACCATAAAAACCTCCTATATCTTCAGTCGGCTCAACGCCTGAATCCCCGGCAGGCCAGATGGTCGCTCTTTTTTGCCCATTTTGACTTCCTTCTGCACTTTCAGCCAGCCGGGAAGAACGTCAAAGCTGACGCCCTATCTCGTCTTCGGATACGGTGGGTCTTGAGTCTCCTCCACAGCACATAGTCCCTCCAGAACAGCTCATCATGGCTGCTCCCGTGGATCTTCAACACTTGCCCCCCAGTAAGACTTATGTGCATCCCGCCTTGCGGCCTAGAATCCTGAGGTGGGGACATTCTTCCCAAGCAGCTAGACATCCAGGAGTCCATCGGTCTCTACAGCTGGTCTCCCGTTATTACTGGTGGCTGACACCTCTGCATTACAGCATGTAAGACAGATAGTTATTCCACTCAAAATAGTTTATAACTAGCATCTACCATATGTATGCTGTAGGTTGGAATCATTTTTTTTAAAGGTCTTTTTTTTTTTACGACATTAGGGGGCTTAGAAATTTAGTAGTAATTTTCAAATTTTCAAGATAATTTGCAATATACATTTTTTAGGGACCAGTCTTGTTCTAACTTGACTTTGATTGGTCTGTATGTTAGGTACCCCCATAAAGGACTTCATCTAAGAAAGTACACCCCTTACAGTATTCAAAACAGCATTTAGGAAGTTTACTAACCCATTAGGTGTTTCACAGGAATTAAAGCAAAGTGGAGGTGAAATTTAAAAATTTTACTTTTTTTTTTTTGCAGATTTTCAATTTTTATCCAGTATTCACAAGAACACGGTAGATGTGACCAGGGAAATACAACTTAATATTGATTCCCCAGATTCTGCTGTGTTCAGAGATACCCCATATGTGGCCCCAGAGTGCTATTTGGCTCAACCACAAGCCCCAGAATAGGAGGAGCACCTCTGGGGTCTCATTTTAATTACGATTTTATTTAGGTGCCATTTCAGGTTTGCGGACACCCATAAGGTGCTAAAACTTAATAAACTCCCCTAAAAAGACCCTATATTGGAAACTACACCCCTTAAGGAATATATCCAGGGGTGTAGTGAGTATATCGAACCCACAGGTGTTTCACAAATTTTTTTAGCATTAGGCTGTGAAAATGAAAAAAACATTTTTTTCCAACAATCTGCAATTTTAGCTGAAAATGTTTCATTTTTACAAGGAATCTGTAACGATCTGGAGGTGGATCCTCTGGACCACCACAGGCGATGGCGTAAGCCCACACCAGGGAGTGGAATCTAAGTGGGTCCCGGTATTCACCAGAGTCCGCCGCAAAGCGGGATGGTCTTGCTGCGGCGGGAGTCCACCAGGTCACTACCACTGGCGGGGCTTGCCTGTGGTGGCGGCCAAGGCAAGGTACAGGATCGGCGGGCAGGCTCGTAGTCGGGGACAGGCAGGCGGTCAGGGCAGGCGGCTGTGGCTCGTGAACGTAGATAGGCAGGAGGTCAGGGCAGGCGGCAAGGTTCGTGGTCGGTAAACGTGAGCTGGAGGTACGGTACACGGTAAGGCAAGACAAGAACACTCTGGGAAGCTTTCTCCAATGGAACATACACCAAGGATCCGGCGAGGGCCGCCAGAAAGAGGCCGGACTTAAATAGGAGCAGTGCCCGGCAATGACCAATTACCGACGCACTGCCCCTTTAAATTTCAAACTGCCAGCGCGCGCGCGCCCTAGGAGCGGAGCTACGCGCCGGGAGACAGAGACAGGCTGAGCAGGAGCGTGGCCGGGTAAGAGACTGCCGGAGGGGATGGGAAGATGAGCGAACCCCAAACCCGACGTGCGGGACGGGGCTCCGCTGGGAGCAGGAACACGGGCGCGCCTGCGACCCAGCACAGTGGTCGCAGGGGCGTCCGTGACAGTACCTCCCTCCTTGTCGCCCTCCTCTCTTACTGGATTGGAGGAATCTCTGGATGAGGCTGCCATTCAGGATATTCTCCTCCGGCTCCCAAGACCTCTCTTCACGGCCGAAGCCCTTCCAGTCCACTAAAAAGTATCTTATTCCTCTGGTTCTCCTCATGCCCAGAATCTCTTTGACCTCCAAGACATTGGGCGCATCAGCCACAGACGGAGGAGGAACAGCCTTCTGGGAAAAGCGATTAAGGACCAGGGGTTTCAGTAAGGAGACATGAAACGAGTTGGGGATTCTCATAGTAGGAGGGAGCCGGCGTTTTTAGGACACCGGGTTGATGCGACTGATGACCTCAAAGGGTCCCAGGAAACGGGGTCCCAGTTTGTGAGAAGGCATCTTAAGGCGGACATATCTAGCCAAGAGCCACACCTTGTCACCTGGGGAGAAAACCGGAGGGGGGATTCTTCTTTTGTCCGCTTGAGTCTTCATGCGCTCGGAAGCGCGGAGCAGAGACTGACGGGTCTGGGACCAGATGGCCTTCATGTCTTGAACTAGTGCGTCCGCCGCCGGGACCTTGGAGGAGGTTGCCAGAGGGAGAGGGGGTGGGGATGAAGGCCATACACAATGTAGAAGGGGGAGACCCCTGCGGTCTCAGACTCAAGGGAGTTATAAGAGAACTCCGCCCATGGCAGCAAGTTGGACCAATCATCTTGACGTGCCGAGACGAAATGGTGAAGGTAACATCCCAAGACCTGGTTGACCCTCTCCACCTGGCCGTTCGTCTGAGGGTGGTAGGCAGAAGAGAAGTCGAGCTTCACCTGAAGTTGGTTACACAGGGCTCGCCAAAACCTGGAGACAAACTGAACTCCCCGGTCCATTTGCTGAGGGAGTCCATGTAGACAGAACACGTGAAGGAAGAATAGCTCCGCCAGACGGGAGGCAGACGGCAGGCCTGGCAACGGGACGAAATGCGCCATCTTGGAGAAGCGATCCGTGATCACCCAAATAATGGTGTTGCCAGACGACGGAGGGAGGTCAGTTATAAAGTCCATAGAAATGTTAGACCAGGGTTGAGTTGGAATGGGGAGTGGCTGTAGTAGACCTGCCGGCTTGTGACGTGGCGTCTTGTTGCGGGCACAGGAGTCACAAGACGAAACGAAATCCTTAACATCCTTTTCAAGTTCAGGCCACCAATAGAACCGGGATATCAGGTGGAAGGTTCTTCGGGCCCCAGGATGACCGGCCATCAATGAGCAATGTCCCCATTTTAAGATACGTCTGTGGAGAGCAGGGCGCACATAAGTCCTTCCAGGAGGGACTCTCCGGAGGTCCACTGGAGCTGCCGAGATAAGACGCTCTGGAGGAAGTATGTGTTCTGGAATAGTATCTTCACCCACCACGTCGGAGGCACGGGAGAGGGCGTCAGCTCTCACATTCTTCTCAGCAGGCCGGAAGTGGATCTGAAAATCGAACCGGGAAAAGAAGAGCGACCACCTAGCCTGGCGTGTGTTAAGTCGCTGAGCCGATTGAAGATATTGGAGGTTTTTGTGGTCCGAGTAGATACGGATGGGGAAACGGGCACCCTCCAGCAGATAGCGCCACTCTTCCAGAGCCAGTTTTTTGGCCAGTAGCTCCCGGTCGCCAATCATGTAATTCCTCTCGGCCAACGAGAACGTCTTGGAAAAGAAGTCGCACGTTACAGTCTTACCTGTGGGCCCTTTTTGCGTAGGAACTGCTCAGCTCCCACAGACGAGGCATCCACTTCCAGCATGAAGGGTTTTGCGGGATCCGGACGTGCAAGGATAGATGCCGTAGAGAAGGCAGACTTGAGCTTTGAAAACGCCTCTTCGGCCTCGACGGGCCAGCTGCGTGAATTGGCTTGTTTCTTGGTGAGGCCCACTTTCGGAGCCACCAGCGTAGAGAAGTGAGGGATGAATTGGCGATAGTAGTTGCAGAAGCCCAAGAAGCGCTGTATAGCCTGCAGACCGACCGGGCGTGGCCACTGCAACACGGCTGACAGTGTCGCTGGGTCCATCCTTAGGCCTTGGTCAGAAATGACGTAACCCAGAAACGGGAGGCTAATCTGATGGAAGAGGCACTTCCCTAGCTTGGCATACAGATGATTCTCCCGGAGACGCTTCAACACCTGACGAACATGACTGCGGTGGGTCTTGAGGTCGGGTGAGTACACCAGGATTTCATCAAGGTAGACCACCACGCAGGAGTAGAGGAGGTCTCTGAAGACGTCATTCACGGCAGGCGCATTACACAGTCCGAAGGGCATCACCATGTACTCAAAGTGCCCATTCCTGGTGTTGAAGGCCGTCTTCCATTCATCGCCCTTGCGGATTCGGACCAGGTTCTAGGCCCCTCTCAAATCCAACTTGGAGAAGATCCTTGAGCCCTGCAGGCGGTCAAACAGTTCTGTGATCAACGGCAATGGGTAACGGTTTTTCACTGTGATCTTGTTCAAACCCCGGTAGTGTATGCAGGGCCATAAGGTAAGGTCCTTCTTTACGAAAAAGAACCCCGCACCCACGGGAGATGAAGACTTCCGGATGAACCCCTTCCTGAGATTCTCCTGGATGTACTCGGACATGGCTTGGGTCTCGGGAACCGACAGTGGGTAGACTCGACCTCGGGGAGGACTGGTACCCTGCAATAAGTCGATCGGGCAATCGTATGGACGATGCGGAGGAAGACTCTCGGCTTGTCTCTAGGAGAACACATCGGCATACTCCAGATATTCGGACGGCAGCCCGGGCAACGGCTCCTGAAGGGTCGAGCGAGAGCAGGAAAGCACCGGGCAAGGTGCTACCAAACAACGCCCCCGACAGTTGGGACCCCCTGCAGAGTTTCGGGTCTCCGTCAAATTTAGATGGGAGCGACAGCCGAAGCTTGGGGCCCCTCAGAGCCGCAGGAACCGCTGGGGCAGGAACAATGACAGGAGATGGCGGAGGTTGCTGCTGCTGAGCGGTGATGAGCTGCTGCACCATGGAGGAGAGTTGCTCGAGCTGCTGCGCTTGCTGCGCGATCTGTTGCGATTGCTTGACCACGACGGTGGTGATGTTGGCAACACTTGGCAAGGGCACCTTGGTGGGATCCAAGGCCGGATCCTACTGTAGCGGTCTGGAGGTGGATCCTCTGGACCACCGCAGGCGATGGCGTAAGCCCACACCAGGGAGTGGAATCTAAGTGGGTCCCGGTATTCACCAGAGCCCGCCGCAAAGCGGGATGGTCTTGCTGCGGCGGGAGACCACCAGGTCACTACCACTGACGGGGCTTGCCTGCGGTGGCGGCCAAGGCAAGGTACAGGATCGGCGGGGCAGGCTCGTAGTCGGGGACAGGCAGGCGGTCAGGGCAGGCAGCTGTGGCTCGTGAACGGAGATAGGCAGGAGATCAGGGCAGGCGGCAAAGTTCGTGGTCGGTAAACGTAAGCTGGAGGTACGGTACACGGTAAGGCAAGACAAGAACACTCTGGGAAGCTTTCTCCTATGGAACATACACCGCGGATCCGGCGAGGGCCACCAGGAAGAGGTCAGACTTAAATAGGAGCAGTGCCCGGCAATGACAAATTACCGGCGCACAGCCCCTTTAAATTTCAAACTGCCGGCGCGCGCGCGCCCTAGGGACGGAGCTACGCACCGGGAGACGGAGACAGGCTGAGCAAGAGCATGGCCGGGTAAGAGACTGTCGGAGGGGACGGGGAGGTGAGCGGACCCGAACCCGACGTGCTGGACGGGGCTCCGCTGGGAGCAGGAGCACGGGCGCACCTGCAACCCAGGACAGTGGTCGCAGGGGCGTCCGTGACAGAATCCTGATAAAAAAGCACCCAAAATTTTGTTATGCAATTTCTTCCAAGTTCGCCAATACCCTACATGTGGGTGTAAACTGCTGTTTGGGGGCATGTCAGGGCATATAAGGGAGGAAGCGCTATTTGGTTTTGGAACACAGATTTTGGTGGGTCACGTCGCATTTGCGAAGCCCCCAAAGTACCAGAACAGGTGAAACCTTCCAGAAGTCACCCCATTTTGGCTTCGACATCCCTCAGGGATCTCATCTAGGGGTGTAGTGAGCATTTTGGGTGCAAAGGTGTTCCATAGTTTTTATTAGCATTGGGCCATGAACATCGGGAGGGGGGAGGGGGAAACGCAGTTACGCCATTGTTTTTTGGGCTTCAATTTTACAGCGTTCGCCATTCAGTGTAAATGACGCGATAACTTTACTATGGGGGTCGGTAAAATTGCAATGATATAAATTTTATACAGTTTTTTATGTTTTATTACTTTTACACAATAGAAATATGTCTATACAAAATTGCATTTTTATGTTGTCCTATTCTGATAGCCATAACTTTTTAAGTTTTCTGTATACAAAGCTGATTATGGGCTTGTCTTTTGCGGGATGAGTTGACTTTTTATTGGTACCATCATGGGGTGCATATGACACTTTGTTCACTTTTTATTAAGGTTTTTGTGAGGCATTTTGAACAAAATACAGCATATCTGGTAGTGTTTTTTTATTTTTATTTTTTACAGCGGTCACATGCTAGTTTTACTCAGCAGGTCGATACAATTACAGCGATACCCAATTTGTATATTTTTTTTATGTTTTACTGCCTTTACACAATAAAAACACTTTTATTCAAAAAGGAAAACATGTTTTTGCATCGCCATAGTCTGAGAGCCATAACTTTTTTATTTTTCTGTGTATGGAGCTGTGTTTTTTGCAGGGTGAGTTGAAGTTTTTATTGGTATCATTTTTGGGGGGACAAGACTTTTTGATCAGTTTTAAATCCATTTTTTGGAAGACACACTGAAGAAAATACTGCAATCCTAGTAGTGTTTTTTATTTTTATTTTTAACATTGCTCACTGTGCAGTATCCATGACCAGTTAACTTTACTCTCTGGGTCGATACGATTACGACGATACCCAATTTATATAGTTTTTTTTATTTTGAAGCACTTTAAAAAAAAAAATTTTTTATTGTGTAAAACAATATTTATGCATCGCTATCTAGCTCGAGAGCCATAACTTTTTTATTTTTCCATAAACAGAGACGTGTAAGGACTTTTTTTTGCGGGATGAACTAATGTTTTAATTGGTACAACTTTGGGGTTTATATGAGTTTATATGAGTTTTTTGATCGCTTCCATTTTATGTGCTGCAGGATGAACAAAAATTGCAATTCTGTGACTGTTTTTTGTTTTTTACGGCGTTCACCGTATGGGTTAATTAACGTGCTGGTCCCATGTCGCATATATGTATGCATACCTCCATTTGCGGGAATGCACTTCCTGCTAGGACGTATGTATACGTCCCATGTGGGGAAGGGGTTAATCCGGACTGAACTCCACAATCAGCAAATCGAGATAATATTGTTCATCTTGTGGTCATGTTGAGCTTCATTTTATAGATCGGCCTACATGATCATTATATCATAGGGCCCAATTATATGTGCACAGTCTATAATGTATTGTGTTACAATGTTTAGCATACAAAATACCGTCTTATGATATCAAAACCAATGGACTCCATCTCTTCCCCCACTTATCCAGCATCAGTATGCACCTAAGAATACCATGTCTCAGTGTATTAAATCTGCCACTGCGCCGCAATACTTCTGGGTCAAGCCATGCTCCTCACAGCAACATACGAGAGACTTGTTACTAATCACAGTGTGTAAGTGCATTCTATAAATATGCCCCATTCTGCTGGGCTCAGACAAAGAATTACAGCAATCCTGTGCTTAAAGAAACACTCGTACACATCAATAAAACTTTTAAGTAACAATAATGGTCTTGTCTCCCCTAATTTACTTAGATATATATATATAGCGGTAAGTATTCTCTTGGCAGATAATCAGTGCTCAAATCAAGGTGTTTGTCAATAACTAAAGATAATTACCTCTCTCAACTGGTGCAGGAGCCAACTAGAGGGAAGGCCATTTTGGACCTGACAGTGTAATAAAGTTTCATTCTGGTGGGCACCTAGGAAATAATGACCACAATATAATACATTTCCAATTATCCTTCAATAGAGTATTTTGCCAAGAAGTCCCAAAAACATTGAATTTCAGGAAGACTAATTTTAATCTGCTTAGAAAGGCCCTAAATTGCATTAACTTAGACAAGGTCTTCAAAAATAAAAGAGCAGGTAATAAATGGGAGATCTTTAAAAACATCTTATGCACCCACTGTGCGAGGTACATACCTTATGGTAATTAAATAATTAGAAACAGGAAAAACCAAATGTGGATCAACAGAAATGTAAAGGAGGCAATAAATAACAAAAAGAAAGCTTTTAAGCTACTTAAACAGGAGGGCAGTGAAGTGGCACGAAAAAACTATAAGGAAAAAAATTAAATATGTAAAATAATGATAAAGAGACAGCAAAGCTGGAGACAGAAAGGTAGATTGCCAAAGAGAGTAAAACTAATCCCAAAATATTTTTTAACTATATACAGTTGAAACCAGAAGTTTACATACACTATTTAAAAAGACACATGCATGTTTTGCTATCTGACATGAAATCAGAATAAACCTTACCTGTTTTAGGTCAATTAGGATTACCAAAATTTTTAAGGATTTTTATTACTTTCTGCAAGGTCAAATGTTTACATACATTTCATTAGTATTTGGTAGCATTGCCCTTAAACTGTATGATTTGTGTCAAACATTTTGGATATTCTTTCACAAGCTTCTCACAATAGTTGGTAGGAATTATGGTCCATTCCTCCTGACAGAACTGGTGTAACTGAGCCATGTGTGTATGTCGCCTAGCATGCACCTGCCTATTCACCTTTACCCATAAATTTTCAACAGGATTGATACCAGTGCTTAGCGATGGCCACTCCAATTTATTGAGTTGGTAATCCTTAACTTTGTAACCAGTTTGGCAGTATGCTTCGGGACATTGTCAATTTGGAAGACCCATTTCCACCCAAGTTTTAACTTCCTGGCTGATGTCTTGAGATGTTGCTTCAGTACTGCCACATAAACTTCTTTCCTCATGATGTCACCTATTTTGTGAAGCGCAACATGATGCTGCCACCCTCGTGTTTCACATTTGGGATGGTGTTCTTAGACATTCCAAGCTTCTCCCTTTTTCCTCCAAACGTATGGTCATTATGGCCACATAGTTAAATTTTAGTTTCATCAGAAGACAGTACATGTCTCCAAAAATGTAGGTCTCTGTTCCTGTGTGCATTTGCAAACATTAATCTAGTTTTTATATGTTTCTTCTGGACTAATTGCTTCTTCCTGGCAGAGTGGTCTTTCAGCTCATGTTTATACAGTACTCTTTTCACTGTGGATAATGACAGAATCTTACCAGCTTCTTAGCAGCATCTTCACAAGGTCTTGTTTGTACAGATGAATGATCCACCTTCAGGTGTCTGGAAATTGCACACAAGAATGTGCAAGTCCACAATTTTCTTCCTGATATCTTGGCTGATTTCTTTAGCCTTTCCCATGGTGTTACACACAGACACAGAAGTCCGTCTCTAATTAACTCAGACGTTGTCAATAAACCAGAAGCTTCCAAAGACATGACATCATCATGTGGTCTGTCCCAAGTGGTTTAACTCCTTAACGACCGCCCACTGTCTTTTGACGGTGCGCATTTCCGGTCGTTCGTCTGCAGCGACTTCTTATGATGTCACTGTAGACATCGGAGTTTGCGGCTCCCGGCGTCGCAGCAGCGCTGAGATCGGTGTTGTACTACACAGCCCCGATCCCAACACAGCTCCTGCAAACACTGGGGAGTGGGGAAAGTCTCCGCTCCCCGATGCTTTAACCCTTTGATTGCCGCGGATCGTCACCACAGCGCAATCAAAGGGTTTCCCTGCTCTGTCGGGTGATCGGACACCCAGTGACCCGACAGAGCCTGGAGAATGGCTGTACAGTCAGCCCTGGGGACCTAGAGTAGCCCCAGGACTGTCTGTGTAACAAGCCAGTGATCATGCCAGACTGTGAGCTGTCCTGATCACTGCCTGTTTCAGACTGAAAAGTAAAACAGTTCTCCCTTCATGGGATTTAAAAAAAAAAAAAGTAAAAAACATAAAGTGTCAGAAAAAGAATAAAAAATAAATAATAAAATAAAAATAAATATTTAATAAAAAATAATTGTGCATACATTAAGCACACAAAAAAAACCCTACACATATTAAGTATCTACATTACCGTCATAACCTGTAGAATTAATCTAACAAGTTATTAAATGTGAAATCTGAATGGTGTAAAAAAATGTAAAAAAAAGAAAAAATTCTGCAATTATTTATAAGTGAACTTAAACTATTTCCCCATAAAGTACAACTCGTCTCTAATAAAACGAGGCCTCATACAACTGCGTCATAAAAAAAAAAAAGTTACAACTGTTGAAACGCAAGGAGGCAAAAACTAAAAAAATGTTCTGGTCATTAACTACTTTTCCAGCGTTCGGCTTAAGGGGTTAAAAGCATAATAATCCTAATGTATGTAAACTTTTGACTTTTCAGAAGTAATAAAAATGCCTTAAATATTCTCTCTCATTATTCTGGCATTTGGTAAATATAAATAATTTTGGTAATCCTAATTGATCTAAAAAGGGTAAGGTTTATCATGATTTCATGTCAGAAAGTGAGAAAAACATGCATTTTTTTTATATAGTGTATGTAAACTTCTGGTTTCAAATGCAAATAGTAAAAAGATTAAAATTGAAAATGTTGGCCATTTGAGAAGTAGTGAGAGAGGCATTGTGGAGGGCAATGAGGAGAAAGCAAATCTATTAACCCCTTAAGGACTGTCACGTCAAGGGAGGTGCAGTGAGCCCTAACTGGAACCCAGCCCACTGTCCCTGCCTACTTGACGTGCTGCCCTAGGCGGCAGACGGCAACTGGGTGACAGTCCCTGTGCTGCTAAAGTGCTGGGGACGTGAGGAAGTAGAATAGTCAGACAGTCCAGGTCAATATCAAATAGGAATGCCAAAGCCACAAATCAGAACCAGAGGGATAAACGTAAACAAGCCGAGGTCAGGTACACAGATAAGCAAAACACAATAACTGAACAGAAACACGAGGTAGCCAGGAATATCACAGGCGCAGCACTCAGCCTTCAGGGAGTTTAAATGGGATTCCCGGATACCGCCCCTGCAGCTGATTGGAGCGGCCCTCGGTCTCCCATTGACTGGTGCAACTCGCCCCCTGTCAGGAGTGGCTGGCCCCTGTCACTCACAGAGTTGTCAGCAGCAAGTGTATCAGGGTGGGATCGTGCATCAGATGCTGCAGCCTGAACATACCTAGAGCCTGAGCACAGCCCAGCCCTGACAAGGACCTTGTGTTTTTTCACTCCTCGCCTTCCCGGAGCCAAAACTTTTTTATTTTTTCACCTACATAGATCTATGAGGGCTTTTATTTTGCGGGACAAGATGTACTTTCTAATGGTGTTATTCACTTTACTATAGAATATACTGGGAAACCGCAAAAAAATTCCAAGTGTGACAAATTGTGAAAAAAAAAAAGTACTTGCGCCATGTTTGCGGGTGTTTTGCTTCTACAGCGTTTAATCTTTGGTAAATATAATGTGTTATCTATATTCTACAGGTTGATACGCATCCGCCAATACCAAACATGTAGGGTTTCCGTTATGTTTTGGTACCGTAAAAAAATTCCAAACATTTTCTATTTTTTAAATTTGCACCGCGGCGCCATTTTGTGCGACTAATAACTTTTTTGTACTAACACCTATGGACATCAGTGAGGGCGCATTTTTTGCGGGCTGAAGTGTAATTTTTATTGCTAGCAGTTTGGAATGCATGCAACTTTTTTGATTACTTTTATTCCAATTTTGATGGGACATGAAATGACCAAAAGAGGGGGGTGATTTGAACTTTAGAGACTTTTTTTTTTTTTTTACACTTCAAAACTTTTTTTGTTTATTTTTTTTACTTTAACATTGAGTCCCCCTGGGGTGCTTCACCACTTGGGGGCGCGATCATTAATACACCCTAAAGCATTGTATATACAATGCATTAGGGTGTATCAAGATGGCAGTTTCCCTACTTCCTGCCTGGGGCCTGAAGTGGGGAAATTCAAAACATGGCAATGACGGAGGCCTTCACAAAGCTTCCTGCTGCCATGTTAGCCGATTGGGACTCAGCGATCTCGCTGCTGATGTTCTGATCGGAGTGAAGAATGGTGCGCGGCATGGTTTTTCATTCATTTAGATGCCGTGGCCATCTCTGTCACGGCGTCTAAAGGGTTAAACAGCATGGGAAGGCGGCGATGCCCCCCCACGCTGTAACTGCCGGGTGTTAGCTGCAATTAGCCGCTAACACCGGGAGCGATCCCCCTGCAATGCTCTTTAGCAACCCTGGGACATACTCATATGTCCTCTACCTGTTGATGGACAGAGGGATTAGGTAAACTCCACCTAAAATGTTTGTTACCCAACCCAGGTAAAATTGGAGCTCCATCTTAATAAGATTTAAATAGACAAATTACCAGATCCTGATGGTATACACCCCCTTGTCCTAAATTAATTAAGTGATGTGATAGACGGGCCCTTATTCTTAATATTTTTGGACTGTATAGTAACTGGGTATATCCCAAGGGATTGGCACATAGCAAATGTGGGGCCAATATTCAAAAAGGGGTCATTAAGTGATCATGGAAACTATAGGCCGGTAAGTTCAACCTCTGTTGTAGGTAAAATGTTTGCAGGTTTTCTAAGAGATGCTATCCTGGAGTATTTCACTGAAAATAAATGTATAACGCCGTTCCAGCATGGGTTTATGAAACCTCTGTTGTAGGTAAAATGTTTGCAGGTTTTCTAAGAGATGCTTATCCTGGAGTATTTCACTGAAAATAAATGTATAAAACGCCGTTCCAGCATGGAACCCATGCTGGAACGGCGTTATACATTTATTTTCAGTGAAATACTCCAGGATAGCATCTCTTAGAAAACCTTTCAAACAAATCTCCTCAGGAGATTAGTTCTAGACTGGATTGTGGTGAGGCAATGGATGTCATATATCTAGATTCTTCTAAAGCATTTACTGTGCCACATAAAAGGTTGGTAAGTAAAGTGAGAATGTTTGGAGATGGAAAAGTGAGATGGAGAAGGACCTGGGAATCTTGGTGGACAGTAAACTTAATTGTAGCAGCCAGTGTCAGGCAGCAGCTGCCAAGGCAAATAGGATCATGGGTTGTATTAAAAGGCGCATACACTGTATGCACATGATGAGAACATTATTCTCTCATTATACAAGTCACTGGTCAGGCTACACATAGAATATTGCGTACAATTTTAGGCACCAGTGCAGAGGAAAGATATTGTAGAGCTTGAACAGGTACAAAAAATGGCTTCAGGGGGACATAATAAATATGTTTAATTATAACAAAGGTCAATATACAGATCTCTCCCAAGACCTATTTGTGCCCAGGACTGTATCTAGAACAAGGGTGCATCCTCTATGTATTGTGGAAAGCACGTTTCTACATAAACATAGAACGGGATTCTTTACTGTAAGACCAGTGAGACCGTGGAACTCTCTGCCAGAGGAACTTGTCGTGGTGAATTCGCTAACAGAGTTTAAAAAGGGCTTGGATGCATTTCTAGAGTGTAATAATATAACAAGTTATAGTGACTAGTTTCCTGCAGAAGGGTCGTTGATCCAGGGATTTATTTGATTGACAGAAGTTAGAGTATGTGTAGCACATTATTATCCTTAAAATGAGGACAATTGGTCTATTAAATCCTCATGGAGGTTTGTGTCTCCTCTTAGAATCAACACATATACAAGACAATAGGCTAACTGGGATGGATGTTTGTCACTTTTTTCGGCACTTACAGAACTAGTCAACTATATCTTGTTTCCAATCCATGACTTCTCTGTCAGATGTTTGGTGCTCGTGCCCTTAGAGAAAGCATTTACTCCATGTTCTTACCATTGCCATGTACCAGTTCTCCTGCTCTGTACCTCTGATTATATTGCCTGCTGCCTGTCCTCAACCATGCTATTGCCTACAATTCTGTACATTGCACACCTCAGCTGCCACTGCAGGTGTAGCAACCTCCCGCTGCCGAAATAAAACCGGGAGGCACCTTAGACCCCTCCCCCTGACGTGGCCTACACCAAGCGATGGTTCAGCGAATCCACATCCTGAGCTCCGTGACAATGATGACCGGCTGTCAAGAAAGTATTAATTCCTGTGAAACACCGAGAGGGTTAACAGACTTCCTAAATGCTGTTTTGAATACTTTAGGGGGTGAAGTTTTTAAATGGAGTCATTTATGGGGGTGTCTTAAAAAATACAGGCCACTCAACATCACAAAAGAACTGGACTGGTCTGTTAAAAAATCTGTGTTGCAAATATGAAACTGAAAATGTGAAAAATTGCTACGAAATTTATAAGCCCCCTAATAAAAAAATAAAAAGACATCAAAAAATTCATGCCACCATGACACATGTAAGTACTATTTTACATGGTTTAACTTACACACAGAAAATTTTTTGAAGTTTGAAAATGCCACATATTTTCAAATTTTTACAACATTTTGATATTTTTAACAAACAAACAAGGATTGGATGCACCAAAATGGTGTTCCATCTTAAAGCACAATGTGACGGGTCAGGTTTTATAAATGGAGCTCTGTCTTAGAGGTCAAAACTGGCTAAGGGATTAAGGATACCTGGATTTCGATCCTTCTCTAGTCTCAATTGGAGGAAGTTTTACAGTCTATCTGCAGTGTGCTTATGATGACTAGTGTTGAGCCAAACCGTTGGGAAAATGGTTAGTTCGGTACGAACCGAACCAAATTTTTTGCCGCAAGTTCGGTAAAAAGTTTGGGTTCTACGCCTTTTTCAGCTTCTTCCTTCAGTTTTGGTGGCCAGCCAATCACTGCAGAGCACAGAGAGTCCGGTGTGCCATAAATAAACCATCACCACTGAACGGGTGTAGGGGATCTCAATGGCTGCTAAAAATCACATGACCTTCTTATGTGTATGTCACTGTATTCCTTTTGAACGACATTTTTTCGTCCTTTCTCTCTGTAGTAAACACGCACTCGCTGCCCTGTGTTGCTGGTTGCAGAGCAGGCAGAATATACCATTTCAATAGCTAAATTTAAACACAGGAAAAGCTGACTAGTGAGATTACTCGGGCGGGAGGATGGAAAGCTAACTTAGGGGAATTGCAAACACGCCTCTTAGTTAGGAAGTTAGGTAGTTTCTGTTTAGTTTTTCCATAGCAAAAAAATTCTTCGCGGCTATATTCCTATTGCCCAGTTGCAAAGTATAAGCCTATTTAAGAACAACTGTTGATTTGCTGTCTTTGGAGTACAGTTTTCAAAAAGAGACTAGTGAACAAAACCTTGACTTTTTTAATATTTATTCATATTTGTCTCTATTCAAAAAATTCTTGTTATTAAATGTAATTTCTTCTGTGATAATTTTATTGAGTTTCGAAAGGTCATTTTTGGTGCTTTTGTGGCTCGTGCTTGCTGTAAAAGAAGCGATAGTCAATGTCTTTTCTCAATAATCTTGTTTCATGTAATCATTTCTTACTTGTTAATTTATTGGTGCGTTTCCAAAAGTAATTTTTGCTGGTTTTAGGGCAGGCCACTGTATAAATATACAGTTAATTAAGGGATCCTATTTGAAAAAAAGCTTATTTCACATACTCATTTCTTCTTGCTAATTTTATTCTGAGTGTCCATAGGTCATTTTTGTGTTGTGTGTTTGAGTAAGGCAAACTGTGCAAAAGGGGTGCCAGGGGGTCAAAGGCCAAATAGGGCAGTACTCCTTGTCAGTGGCCCTAATCAAAAGGGAAGAGTGGGTCCAGTGATGTTTAAAAATAGGAACTAGTAATAGGTGGCGGGCCACTATTTGATTTAGTTTGCATGAGCGAACCTGAAAAGGTTAATAGATGACTGACGGCTAGCCTTACTTTCACATGCACCCCCTTAACTATGGCAACTGCATGCAGTGAAACACCTCCATGTTCCGCATTGGGATGTTCTTGGTTGCCACCACATATATGACATTTTTCCTTGGATCCCCCTTGTGCAAAAAGTATTGTCGGGCATGTCCTCATCTTTTCTGTTACCAATTAAAGGAGGATGAATGATTTTAGACCTGTGAATTTTTTTTCGCTGTGATCTCTTACTAGCCAAATGTTTCTTCACTAAGTTGTTCCCACGTATCCTTTTACTTTTATGGATTGCTAATTGCGGCTTCTTATCACCTGTATGGGTATAAAAATTAACCAGAACATCTTCTCCCATTGACTTTAATAGTGTTCGAAGTTCGGTTCGAGTTCGACTCAAAGCGAACTTCTCAAAATTTGAGGTTCTATTCGAATTCAAACTTTTTAGGGTTCGCTCACCACTAATGATGACATCAGATAACCCTTTATTTTTAAGAATCCCAACCACTCACAAAATGAGACCATCCACAAATGTCAGATTACTCCTTTTTTTTCTGACGGAGTACACGAGATGGCATCACATTATTTATAAACAGGGTAATATTAATATTATCGTCGGATTTGTCTTCCTAGATCTTTTTAGGACTCTGGGAATTAGCGCTAAGTGGGGAGGAAATGCGTTCAATTCAAAGTATTTACACCTAGTTCTGGGAGAAGGCAATCTATTGCTCATGGATGATCTCCTCAATTTAGGAGGACTATTGTTCCAAATTTATCTCCGTGCTTGAATTTTCATATAGCAACTCTACTCCCATGGTCTCCTTGCAATGAGAGCTGATGAAATGAAAGTTGGCGGATATCACGTTGGAGAATCTCCTTTCAAATCTTGCATAAGAAGGTTATTCAATCGAGCCAGGTTAAGGTAGTTTTTTTCAACCATGTACGTACACAGTACAGTAACTTGTTTTATTATTAAAAAACTCCCCTCTTTTAGTTAACAATTTGCCCAAAGAAACTATTATCAAATAAAGGGTTTTAAAATTCGTTGCAAGGGGGGGGCACTACTCTGGACTCGATACGTCACCCAGTCTTTTTTTTTGGGCACTCGGAGGGGGGATTGTTGGTTATGGGAAAAGGTTTTAAAAAAGTGTGGCCAAAACCCGTTGTTTAAGTGCGGTTTCGTGGGGGTTTAAAAAAAAATTTTGGGCCACCATAATAAACTTTCGTACATGTTTCTCTTACTTAACTGTAACACGAGATATGTTGTTTATTAGTTAGTGTAAACTTTGTGACTTACAGTATTAGGATGTACCCTACGCCTTTAAAAACGAAAATTTAGACGCCACCCCTTGGGAATTTTTAGAGCACCTTATAATACGGCATTTCTTTATTTCCAAACATTTTTATGGAAGTTCACAAGGGCAATAGGGGTTTTCACCCTTCAGGGTATAGAGAGGGTTTTGAAACCAGTGAGAGGGGGGTAATCACTATAAAAAAATTTGGGGAAGGTTTTTTGGGGGGGATTTAAAAGTTACCCCACGTTCCCCCTAAGGTTTAAATAAAAGACAGGAAAAAAAGAAAAAGGGGGGGAAAAAAAAAGAGGAAAAGGGGTTAGAATCATGATGATTGTTTTTAAATTTTGTTTGTATTTATGTGCATACATTTATCCCCTTTTCTCTTTTCTCAAGTTAAGGGTTAATTTTCTTAGCGTCCACATCATGCTTCTATCGACATTTGCTTTCTTCATCATATAGTAGAGGTTTTACCATATTCTAAGTAAAGCTTTTGGGTCTTTTTTACTGCACCCGGACGTTTTCTGGATTAAGTTGTTGGTTTCACATGGACGTTTGCTTCTGTCTCTCAGTGCACTCCGGAGGTGTCTTTACTTACTTGGGGGGTGAGCTGATCATTGTGTGCGGAATGTTTGCTCACTTTTGAAGAAGCTGTTCGTGCTCCCCCCACTATTAAGTTTTCCAAATTTACATTATTTATTTAAAAGGGAATTTTAATTTTCCTAAACACTAAATTTTCAATTACAAAAGTCCCAAAAAAACCTGAGATATGATGGGTTGATACAACTTCTTTTGGTTTTTGCTAAACTTAAAAAGCTGCTCACATTTTCTCTTTGACAGAGACAAGCAATTCAAGTGTTGAATCTTAAAAACGGGTATTTAAAACCTCAATGTCAGAAATTTGGGAAAGCTTAATGACAAAGGAGCTGAAGTTATGGTGGGATCAAACTACTTTGCAATCATACCTGGCGAGGAAAATGATCCCAAGGGGATTACGTATCAAGAAATTTCCCACCGGCTTCTGTTCGAAACAATTCGTGGAGGAATGTGTCACGGGTGCCCCGCTCCTCGGCCCACGGGTGCACCCGTGTCTGCCCTCCCGGGTGTGTGCCGGGTCCGGGGCGACGTGGCCCGGGGGGGGGGGGGGGGGGGGGGGGGGCAGGGCGGCCCCCGCACACACAGGGACTCACCTAAACCTTTCTTTTCCTGCCCCCGCCGCCCCCCTTTGGGGCCGGCCAGGCCCCGCGGGCCCGTTTCCAAAGGGCCCCTTTTGCTTTGCGCACTCTTTCCCTCAGAGATTTAAAGGGCCGGGCCGCCCCTTTAAATTTGGCAAATTTCCCAGACGCCTCCTCTTTTTAAAAGGTTTCCCCGCCCCTGCCCACTCCCTCGGGTTTTTAAATTTTGCCTCGTGGCCTTAGCTAAATTTTTCCCTAAAAAAATTATCTCGCCTTACCGTGTACCAACCTCTTGTTTACTTTTTCCACCCCGAACCCCCTCCCGCCACCCCTGCCCTTTCCTGCCTTTTCCACAACCACAAAACCTTTTTTCCACCCCCCCTGACCCCCCTGCCTGCCACGACTACGATTCTGGGGACTATGACCTGTACCACCCCTGCACCTCGGCTGCCACCGAAAGAAAGTCCCCGTCAGGGGGGACGCCCTTTGGTAGCCTCACCCGCAGCAAGTCCTTTCCCGCTTTGGGGCCGGGCCCCTTTTGGGTGAAAACCGGGGCTACTTAAAATTCCTTTCCCCTTTGGCGGGTTTAAAATACCACGCTTGCGGTGGTCCAGCGGATCCACTACTCAGCCCGTTAAAAAAGGGAAAACATGACATTGAATGAGGGGCCTTTTAAATTAAACTAATGAATTTATTAAAAAAACAAGGGGAAAAAAAGCACGAGAAAACAAAAATTTCAGAATTGCAAAACTGAAGGAATGTATCCCCCCACATGAAACACAACCTAAGTATAAGGATGCCATGGATAAAAATCAATTTGAATCCCCCAAAACTGGAGGAGAATGTTTGTTTTTTAAAAAAGGGTCCTAGTTCAAAGAGATTTGGGCGGATTAAAAAAGGGAACAATGTTTACACTTGGCGGCAAAGGGGTTTTTTCCCTCACGCCACAGAAAGTCCATCCCGCTTTGCGGGGGGCTTGGTGAAAACCGGGGTTTACTTAGATTCCTTTCCCGGGTTTGGGGGCCCTTAACTCCCATCCTTGCGGGGGCCAGGGGATCCACTACCCCACCCATTACAGTTAGATCCCCCCATGGACCCCCGCCAAGGTGCCCCGCCAACATCCAGATCTCACGTCCATTGCCCGCCCAACATTTCGAAAGCAGATATCGAAAACAAGCTCAGCAACAAGCCAGCTTCCCCCATATGCGCCAACCCCTTCCCCGTCCCAGCAGCAGCAACCTGTCTCTGCGCCGGGGGGCCCTTAAATTCTTCCCACCGCTCACGGGCAACCGGGGGCCCGGGAACTTCCCCTTTTCCACTGCCTTCCAATTTTTGGGGGCCCTCGAAGCTCTTTAGGGGTTTTCGAAACGCAGTGCCCCAGGGACGTGGATTTGAGGGCCGCCCATTTTCCCCACTGAAAGTAAAAGGTGGCTTTTTCGTGGGGGAGTCGCTTTCCGGGAAGGCCCAAGCCGGGGCGACCCCTCTTTGGGACCGGAATGACCCTGTGACCGCAGACAAAGGGCCCTTTCCTCACAGAATTCCGCAGCGTTTTCGAGACCCTGCGCGAGCATCTTCCGCGGAGACGGCCTACAAAAATCTACCCCAAAAGGGACCCCTCTGTGGGATTATGGGGTTTTAAAATTCCGCACCCTGGGCCCCCCGGGGGCGGGGGGACCTGGAATGACGCCGCCCCTCTGTCCCACATTTAAAAAGGGGTCTGTAAAGCAGAGAAAAGGGGCACCTCGCACCAGAGATCTCCCACCGTCGTTTGAGTGACCCTACCATCACCACTGCATAGACATGCGTTTTGGGGGGAAAGAGACAGAAGGAGCTTTTCCCGGGAAAAAGGGTTTTGGGCAAAACCCCCCGTTTTTATTCTCGTTTTGGCTCCAAAAATTTCAGAGATCCTGTTTGCCCCCCTCCACACCGTCCACTGAAAACCCATGCAGGTGGCCCGGGGGCTCACTTGTCGGACCCCCGGAACTGCCCCGCCCGCGGGCTGAAGAATCTCTGCCCTACTGCCCCAGCCCGGGACCATTTTCGAAAGGAGTTGCCCCG
The DNA here is from genome assembly GCA_025379985.1 of Phyllomedusa bahiana. Taxonomy (NCBI): domain Eukaryota; kingdom Metazoa; phylum Chordata; class Amphibia; order Anura; family Hylidae; genus Phyllomedusa; species Phyllomedusa bahiana. The sequence continues at coordinate 103,804 of JAODAL010007055.1, forward strand.
CAGCGCCCCTCAGGGGCCCGGGGAAACCCCCGAAACCTGGGGGCGTAGGGAGGGGCGTCCCTGGGTTTTTCTCAGCACCCCTTTCCCCCGCCTGTTTTTTCCATGGAGGTAACCAGGGAAAGGGGGGGTTCTATCTCAAAGGGGCCTCGCCTTTCGGGAACCCCGGGCCCCCGGGGAACTTTTTCATCCCCCCCTGGGGGTCACGCTAAAAAGCTTCCCGGTGACCCTTGGGAAAAGCCGTTGCTTACCCTCCCCCATCATGGGGACTCCTCAGCGACCCCCATTCTTTTTTATCACCAGGCCAGGACCCCCCGTTTTGGGGGTCCTGCACACAGAAAGATCCCTTTCCCCCACGTTCTCCCTTTCGCACTTCTTCCGATCCTGTTGGGGCTACCCGGGTTGCAAGCCACGCCCCTATTTTTAAACTGGAAGACAGGCGAAGTCCTTCTTTGGTTTTTTCGGAAGTGCCGGGAAATTTTTGTTTGGGGGAAACCCCTGGTGTCCATCTCCCCTCCCCAGTTTCCGCAGGTTTCTACAGGTCTGCCACGGGGGTTACCAGGATTTTGGAGATGTGTTTCTCGGAAGGGAAAAAGGCTGAGAAGTTTTCCTCCTCATCGGCCTTTTGGGCTGTCCCATAGACCGCTTCCCGGGGCCAGCCCCCCACGGGGTAAGGGGCTATCCTGTTCCTTTTATGCCCCGGGACCCAGGCCCCTTCGGGGGTACATACAGGAGAAAATTTGGGCAAAAGGGAATTTATACGCAAATTTCCCCCTCGCCTCCGGAGCCGGGGTTTTTCTTCGTCCAGAAAAAAGACAGTTGCTTCCCCCCGTGCATTGAATTTCAGAGGGTTTAAAAAAATCACGGTGAAAAAATCGCTAAACCCCCCTACCCCCCGATATCTGATTTTTCTTCGACCCCCTCCGTGGACCAGGGTCCCTTTCCCCAAAATTTGAAACTACTGGAGGGTTTAAAAACCCATCAGAATTCGGGAGGGGAAAGATGGAAAACGCATTCCCAAAACACGGGACGGGCATTTCGAATATTTCGTGATTCTTTGGGCTGGCAACGCCCCCGCTGTTTTACCCCGGAGTTTCAATGACGTTTTTTGGGACTTTTCTGTAACCTGCGCATTGTATACTTTGGGCGATATTTTATTTTTTCTCCTGACCTACAGACCCCCCAAAAGACCCAAATTTGCCCGGTCCTATGACGCCTGCGGGGCAACCGACCCTTTTTCCAATTGGGAAAAAATGCTGCTTCCACCAGGCCCGCCCCTTTCCTTTTTTCCCTTGGGAAAATAGTCCTTTGATCCCAGGGCTTCAGATGGGCCCGGGGAAACTCTCCGATCCCAAACAGTGGCCGCACCTGTCCCGGGCCCCGGGGGATTTAACGATTTTTTTAGGAATTTGCCAACTACTACCGGCCCGTTTTTTTCCCCACCCTTTTTTACTTTTTGGGCTCCCATCGTGGCTCTCACCAGGAAGGGAAACCCCAATCCCAAAAAGTTGGCCCCCATTGGGCCCATAACGTTCTCCCGACTAAAGTCGGGGTTTTTTCTTCCGCACCTATTTTGGGGCCGGGCCGGATCCAGAGAACCCTTCACCTTTAGGGAGATTCCTCTTTCGTGGGAGCAGGGGGGGTCCTGCCCAGAAGGGCCCCCAAAAGGGAAACCCTCACATGCGGTTTTTTTTTTCCCCAAAAACCTTCCTTTTTTCGGCAGAAAAAATTAAACCATTGGAGATCGGGAGCTGTTTGGGGCCCTAAAATTAGCCCTAAGGAGTGGCGGCCCCCTCTTGGGGGAAACTCGACATCCGTTTTTAACACTTTACCGACCACAAAATATCAATACCCCAGACGGCCAGCACCTAAATCCTCCCCAGGCCCCGGGGGTCCCCTTTTTTTTTTCTCGTTTTTATTTTAAATTTAAATTCCGCCGGCCGAGAAAAAAAGTTTAAGGCGGATGCCCCTCTCCCCTTTCTTCGACAAACCGGAGAGGAACCAGTATCTCCCCACATCATTGCTCCTAACGACTTGGGCCACATGGCTCCGTGGTCTCCCTACTTCCTCCCGGGGAGGACCTATTTCGCCCCGCTCTCGGAAGGAATTCTGGGTTGGGGGGACAGCCTCTTCTGGCCGGGCATCCCGGGTTTCGAAAATCCTAAACCCTCATCTCGCGACACTACTGGGGGCCCCAACCCCTACTCCAAATGTCAGGAAATTTTTTTCTTTCCCCCGTAACCCAATTTGCCCAAACAAGGGGCCCACGCCATAGAAACCCCCAGGGCTCCTAGTCCCTCTTTCCTGTTCCGAGGGTCCATGGACACACATAAGGGATGGACTTTATCACGGAAACCCTTCCCCCCTTCCCCCGGGGCCCCTGTCATCTGGGTTTGGGCACTGACCGATTTTCAAAAATGTCCCACTTTGTCCGCTGCCTGGGGCCCCCCTTCAGTCCCCAAATTGGGGGGGCTTTTTTTCCACACATTTTTTTGCCTGCATTTGGTTTTTCCATCCCCCATCCCTCTCTGTCGGGGGTCCAATTTGGGCTCAAAAACCCGGCGGCCCTTTTTTCCCCGGGTTTCAAATCAGCTGGGTTTTTCCTCCGCATATCATCCCCAACTAACCGGGGGAAGGGGGGAAAGGGGAAACCAATCTTTGGGGGGGTAACTACGGCACTTCCCGGGCCGGGAAACAGGGGGGGCAAAAATGGTTTCCCAATTGCTTTCCCTTGGGGCCCAATTTTTCATAAAATCACCGGGGCTCCGACTCCAAAATGGCCCCTCCCCCATTTCTTGTGGTCTACGGGCTCACCCGCGCCCCCCCTCCCCTTGGCTTCCCGCCTCCGAGGTCCCCCCCGTGGACAACCAGGTATATATTTTTCCCCCCCAGGGGATAAAGGTTTGGGTCTCTTCTCGATACAAACACCAAGAACCCTACTGTAAACTGGGGCCGCGGGTTTTCTGGGACCCTTTAAAAACTGCGCCCAAATGAACCCAGTGTCCTATAAAAACTTTCCCGCCTCCCCCTCTCCGGGTTTCCCAAAAGCATTTCATGTCTCCCTCCTAAACCGCTCGTCCTGAACCTTTCCCCAGAGGAGCCCCTGCCTTTCCCCCGGTGGTTTTTAAAACCCCTGATGTCTTGAAGTGAAGGACAATTTTTAAAATATATGAAGACCATCAGGTAATCGATTTTTTTTTTTGTAATTGGGGGGGCTTCGGCCCCGAAGAGAGGGCCCGGGGAAACCGGGGTCCAAAATCCTTAACCGAGACCTGATCCGCAATTCCTTTTTTGGGCCCAAGAAGAGGGGGGGAAACCCAAGGGGGGGGGGACTGTCACGGGGGGGTCCCTCCCGGCCCCCCGGGGGCACCCGTGTCTGCCCTCCCGGGTGTGGGCCGGGTCCGGGGGGCGACGCTGGCCGCGGGACGAGCGGGGGTCCCCTAGCACACAGGGACTCACCAGACCTTGTTCCTGTCCCGTCTGCGCCCTCTGCCGGCCGAGGCGCGCGTGCCCGTTCTCTAAGGCACGCGCGTGCTCGTTCTCAGAGATTTAAAGGGCCAGCGTCCCGTTAATTGGCTAATTACCAGACGCCTCCTCTATTTAAGGTTACGCTCCCTGTCACTCCCTGCTGGATCTATGTTGCCTCGTGCCTTAGCTAAAGCGTTCCCTAAGTATATTCTCGCCTTACCGTGTACCAGACCTCTTGCTACGTTTCTCGACTCCGAACCTCTGCCGCCAGCCCTGACCTTCCTGCCTGTCCACAACCACGAACCTTTGCCACCTGCCCTGACCTCCTGCCTGCCACTACTACGATTCTCGGACTATGACTCTGTACCACGCTGCACCTCGGCTGCCACCGCAAGCAAGTCACGTCAGGGGGGACGACCTGGTAGCCTCACGCCGCAGCAAGTCCATCCCGCTTTGCGGCGGGCTCTGGTGAAAACCGGGGGCTACTTAGATTCCGTTCCCTGGCGTGGCTTAACTACCATCGCTTGCGGTGGTCCAGCGGATCCACTACTCAGCCGTTACAGAATGGAACATGACATTGAATGAGTGCTCTTTTAAACTAATGAATTTATTAATTAAACAAGAGGAAAACGCACGAGAGACTATAAATCAGGAGATTGCACAACTGAAGGAATGTATCCGCCCACATGAAACACTACCTAAGTATAAGGATGCCATGGATAAAATCAATGTGAATCTCCATAAACTGGAGGAGAATGTTGTTGTTTACAAAAGTCGCTAGTTTCAAAGAGATATTGCGGATTATGAGAAGGACAATGTTTACACTTGGCGGCAAAGAGGTTTTCCTCGGTCCATTGTAAAAAATCAACATCATAATGAAAAACGCAATAAAGTTTCCTTCCCAGATTTGGACTCTTCTACTAATCCTGTTATACCTGCTACGTTGGAGGAAAGTTCTGAGGCATTAGGAGCTGATACACCTGCTGTACGATGCAAGACAAAAAAGGGCAAGTCAAGTGCGTCTGATCACGAAGTTGTCGAAGAGACGGGAGGAAACACAAGGGGGCTAAGAGACAGACGAGTGCAGAAACCCCACAACCGCAAGTATTAATTGATGATTGTGAAAATCCTGTCATCAATCTTTCCAGTTACATTGTAACAGACATTCAAGTTTCTGTGTTATCTAAAGGTTTGGGGTTTGTACCTACCAAGAACTTTGATCTGTATCGCACTTTATTGGACATAAACAGGTTTGCAAGAGCTTTAACTCTTAAGAACCATTTTTACAATGGGTCTCATGATACAGATTATGTTGCAAATAATGCTGATGTTCCATCTTATAATATGTCTGATAAACAATTGGATGTTCTGAGGGTTGATTCTTATGTTTCTTTTCAGGAGAATTGCAATGTTACTTTGTTAAGATCATTGGAAAGTGAGAATTTACGTGATGAGGTAGATTGCCCAGACTATGTAGGCTTTCGCAACGAATTTTACCCTATACAATCGAGACCCATAGGCATGGATCTTTTTCAAGATCTTGTGGAGAGGGATCTGTCTGTACTACATGATAAAGTTACTAGGGATCATAAGAAGTTTAATCTTACCAAACAAGAATCTATGGCTATTAAGGAACTCCGCTCTAATACTGACTTATTAGTTCGGTCTGCTGACAAGGGTGGTGCAGTGGTCTTATTAGATGATGGTCTTTATAAAAAAAATTAAATATTTTCCTGTTAGAGGACCATAGCACTTATCACCCGTTGGCATCGGATCCCACCAATATTTTTCAGTATAAATTTAAAAAAAAAAAAACATTTGGAGGATGGTTTTATTATGGGAGCTATTTCATCTATTTTGGCCAATAAATAGTTTGTTGCCCATCCGGTTACACCAGTGTTTCACTCATTACCCAAGGTACATAAAAATATATTCCCTCTGCCACTACGTCCTATAGTGATGGGTATAGGATCACTGAGGGAACCTTTAGGCGCATGGATTGATAGTTTGTTACAGCCTCTGGTTATTCAATTGCCACCTTATATTAAAGATTCTAAAAGCCTAGTTGCCATGATGTCACAGGCCCTCTGTGACATGCGACGTTGTTAGCTTGTATCCATCTATCCCACATGACCTTGCCATAGAGTACCTTACTTCTCATCTTCATAGATTCAGCCAATATTCTAGTGCAGTAAACGAATTTATTGTGTTGAGTGTTACATTTTTACTCCAACACAATTATTTTTTGCTTGATAATGCATATTTTTTTACAGTGTCGGGGTGCTTATATGGGGCCAGGTTCTCCCCTTCCTTGGCCAACATTTATATGTCGGCCTGGGAGGAGAGATACCTGTTCTCTGAAAGATGTCCCTTCTCCCCCCACATCAGGTGGTATGGTTGTTATATAGATGAGCTGCTCCTGGCGTGGGGGGGGGGAGGGGGGTGGACAGGACATCCGTCTCTGATTGTGGCCAATATGTGAATAGCAATGATATGAACTTGAGATTCACTCTAGATTGGCATCCTTCTACTGTTAATTTTTTGGATATTACTCTTTTGGGTAACATGGAAGGCTCTGTAATGGTTTCTCCCTGCAGAAAGGACATGGCTCGCAATACCATTTTGCACGCCACGACCTGTCATCCAAATCATGTGGTTACCAATATCTCTGTTGGTGAATTGGTCAGAATCAAGAGACATTGTACCTCTGATCATCAATTTAACATCAGCAGTAAGGACCTATGTGCCAGGTTGAGTGCTCGGGGTTATCCTCATTGGTCTCTGAATAGAGCTATAAACAAAGTTGCGGCTATACCACGTGAGAATCTCCTTTCAAATCTTGATAAGAAGGTTAAACAATCGAGCCAGGATAAGGTAGTTTTTTTCAACCATGTACAGTACACAATACAGTAACATTGTTTCTATTATTAAAAAACATCTCCCTCTTTTAGTTAATTCTAATTGCATAGAGAAACTATTATCAAATCAAGATGTTTAATTCGTTGCTAAGCGGGGCACTACTCTGGACTCGATACTGTCACCCAGTCTTTTTTTATCTGACACTCGTGTACGGGAGGATTGTTGGTTATCGGGAAAAGGTTTTTACAAGTGTGGCCATAACCGTTGCTTAACGTGCGGTTTCGCTAAGGTTTAAAAAAAAAGTTTAGGGCCACCAGTAATAAACATGCGTACGATGTTTCATCTTACATTAACTGTAACACGAGATATGTTGTTTATTAGATTACGTGTAAACTTTGTGACTAACAGTATGTAGGATGTACCACTATGCCATTAAAAACGAGAATCAGACACCATCTCTCGGATATTAGAGCACCTTATAATACAGGCATTTCTGCAGTTTCCAAACATTTTATGGAAGTTCACAATGGCAATACGGGTTTCACCTTCATGGGTATAGAGAGGTTCTTGAAACCAGTGAGAGGGGGTAATCGCTATAAAAAAAATTTGAGGAGAGAGGTGTGGTGGATTTATAAGTTAGCCCCACGTTCCCCCAAGGATTAAGACAGGATCTCATGCTCCAATATTAGCAGTAGAAAGTTGTGTGTAAGAGGGGACAGTTTCCCTTTAAATAGCACTGTCACTGTATTTCTCTAATTCAAAGTGTGTGTGGATTTGTTGTCATGCCCCTCTCTTGTCTGTGTTTCCCTCCTCTATTGTGATGTCTCTGAATACCTGTTTGTCTTGTATTTATATTGTACTTATTGGACTCCAGCACAACCAAACTGGATGGGAGCTTTGAATCTTGTTGGGTCTTACTTACTATTCCTCCTCCTCCTGATTGGTAAGCCAGCAAATCAAGAGTAGGGAGACGGGGCAAAGGCAGTCCCAACTGCTGTTTTGTTGGGAGACAGGGAGAGTCAGTTGGACAAGAGAAAAAGAGAAGACACCATTAAAGAGTGATTAAGAAAAACAGGAAAACAGGAGAATATAGAAAGCTCAAGGAAGTAAAACATATAGTTGGTCTTACATTTTCTATCTGGAATATCAACCGCTATTACAAGGACTCTCAAAAAGATCTCATATATGCTGTGATCCACCACTTGTTTACTGTTGCTGTGTTTCACTAAGAAAGGTAAGTTGTGCTATAAAAAATAAAGAAAATTGAATAAATAATTCTGGTGTTCAAACCTTATCCATATATATTTTACATGTGTCATTTGTATTTTTGTATAGTTATGTAATTTGTTATTTGCATGTGATAGAATCATGATGATTGTTTTTAAATTTTGTTTGTATTTATGTGCATAAATTTATCCCCATTTTCTCTTTTTTTTGGTGTCACGTTAAGGGTTAATTTTCTTAGGTTGCACATGTGATTAATCAGTCTTGACTATATATGTAGATGTGTTACCATTCTTGGACATGCTATGAATAAGGAAGTTTCTTTCGAAACGCGTTAGCATCCACATCATGCTTCTATCTACATTTGCTTTCTTCATCATATAGTAGAGTTTTTACCATATTCTAAGTAAAGCTTTGGATCTTTTTTACATCGCACCCTGGACGTTTGCTGGATTAAGTTATTGGTTTAACATAGCAAACTTATCCTTTAGAAAAACTCTTGGTTGGGGTGTTATTTTCCCTGTAAAAGATGGTGTTGACTTAGGAAATCTGCTGAGAAATTTTTAGCTCTTCCTTCCTAAAACTTAACATTTAATAAATATGATAAAAAAAAGTATTTCTCTTACCAAAAATCTCTGCAAATCTAGTGTACAGCAAAACACCAAAAACCATATAAATATTTTACTTTTTTTATTTTTTCCCTTGGAAATAAATACGGGTCAGGATTTCAACACCCCAAGATTTAAACATTGCAATAACTACTTTTTTTGAGCTCCCTTTGATATAAGTACTATAGGGAGAGATTTAAGCTCACACAGGCTACAAGTTTTTGTGAAGTTGCCCTTTTTTGGGACGGGTACTCCACTCAGGGTCTGATCAGGGCCATGTCTATTAGGGTCAGAGATTACTATACCCAAAACTTTCTGTCATAGCCCGACCTGTATTCCAGGAAGAAAGAGTACCGTTATTCTACTGTAAATTTGTATTCCACCTATGACCAGGGCCGTCTTAACAGCATTATGGGCCCCTGGGCAGAGCTGTGCACTGGGACTGCCAAAAAACACAACCATTCACAGGAACAAATATATATATTATTAATAACAAACTTATAATTTACAACACTGCCATATAGAGACCACAGAATGGTCAGACACCAGCTCAGGTCACTACTACATGAGAGTAACTACAGCACTGATCCAATATAGAAGCAAAATAACCCCTGAAATCAGGGACTCACAGGGGACATCCTATCTGATCAGTCGTTCTCTGAATCATTCATTTTCCCTTTTCTTCTCCTTCCATCCAGAGCACCATGATGACTTCTCCCAGCCGCAACTCATCCCTGCAGAATTTACCACACAAACATCTTAGACCTCTGTTATTGGCACCCCCCATTAAGTAGGTAGGTAGTAATGTTGCCCACCATTAAGTAGGTAGGTTTACAGGCCCACTGTAGGTAGATATGCTGCCCCCTGTAGGAAGGTTTACAGCCCCCTGTAGGAAGATATACAGACGGCTGTAAGTAGGTTTACAGCTCCCTGTAGGTAGATATACTGCCGCTTGTAGATAGGCCCCTATAGGTACAAGTAAATATACTACCCCCTGTATATATAGACCCTGTAGGTAAAATGCCCCCTGAAGATAGGCACCTGTAGGTTATAGCCCACTGTAGGTTATAGGCCCCCCTGTAGGTTATATCCCCTTGTAGATTATAGGCCCCCCTATAGGTAATATCCCCCTGTAGATTATAGGCCCCCTGTAGGTAATATCACCCTGTAGAGTCTAGGTCCCCTATAGGTAATACCCCCCTATAGTCCGCTGTAGGTACTATCCCCCTTGTAGATTGTAGGCCCCCTGTGGGTAATATCCCCCCTATAAATTGTAGGCCCCCTGTAGGTAATATCCCCCCCTATAAATTGTAGGCCCCCCTGTAGGTAATATTCCCCCCACTATAAATTATAGCCCCCCTGTAGGTAATATTCCCCCCTGTAAATTATAGGCCCTCTGTAGGTAATATTCCCCCCTATAAATTGAAGGCCCCCTGTAGGTAATATTCCCCCCCTATAAATTGAAGGCCCCCTGTAGGTAATATCCCCTCTATAAATTATAGGCCCCTTGTGGCTAATATCCCCCCCTATAAATTATAGGCCCCCTGTAGGTAATATTCCCCCCCCATAAGTTATAGGCCCCCTGTAGGTAATATCCCTCCTATAAGTTATAGGCCCCCTGTAGGTAATATCCACCCCCATAAGTTATAGGCCCCCTGTAGGTAATATCCACCCACATAAGTTATAGGCCCCCTGTAGGTAATATCCCTCCTATAAGTTATAGGCCCCCTGTAGGTAATATCCCCCCTTTTGTGAGTAAAAAAAATAATAATAATAATAATAATAGTAGTAGTAATTAAAAAATGCTACTTACCTTTCCGCGCTCCGGGAGCTTGCTTTCTGCGTGATGTCATGACGCTGCCTAAGCTGGGACGTAGCTCCCGGGATTTCCTCCTGCACACTAGCGTGCTGCCCGGACCCGCTGCATTGGCTGTTACTTCACTGGGCTGGGTAGGCGGCTGCCCGGGAGGGCCCCCTGTGCCCGTGGAGCCCTGGGCAACCGCCTACCCTGCCCAATGGAAGAGACTGACTGCCAAAATATGTTTAATAGGTGGTACTATGCACAGGGTTTATGCAGTGTTTAAATCCTGCCCTGTGTATATTTCCTAGTGGAAAAAGAAAATAAAGAGTGACAATATTTATTTGGTTTTTGGTGTTTTGCTGCACACTAGGGGAAAACACTGAGAGGGCTAACAGACTTCCTAAATTCTGTTTTGAATACTTTAAAGGGTGAAATTTTTTAAATGGAGTAATTAATGGGGATGTCTAAATATACAGGCCCCTCAACATCACATAAGAACTCTAAAAAATTCTGTGTTGCAAATTTGAAATTGAAAATGTGAAAAATTGCTACTAAATTTATAAGCCCACTGATGACATAAAAAAATAAAAAGACATCCAAAAATTCATGCCACCATGACATATGCTAGTACTTTTTTACATGGTTTAACTTACACACAGAAATTTTTTGAAGTTTGAAAATGGCACATTTTTCTAAATTTTCACAACATTTTGATATTTTTAACAAATAAATAAGGATTGGATGCACCAAGATTTTAAAAATGGAGCTCTGTCTTAGAGGTTAAAATTGGCTAAGGGATTAAGGGTAACTGGATCTCGATCCTTCTCTAGCCTTAATTGCAGGAAGTTTTATAGCCTATCTACAGTGTGCTTATGATGGCATCAGATAACCCTTTATATTTAAGAATCAACACCTCAAAAATGAGACCATCAAAAGTAGATACCACACTTTTTTTTCTGGGAGAACAAAGGCATCCATTATTAATAAAGGTACTATTAATATTATCGTCGTTTGTCTTCCTAGATCTTTTTTAGGACTCTGGGAATTAGCGCTAAGGGGGGAAATGCGTAATTCAAAGTATTTCCCTAGTTCTGGGAGAAGGAATCTATTGCACTTGGATAATCTCCTTGATTTAGAGAGACTAATTGTTGCAAATATATCTATGTTTGAGGTATCCCATAGCAAGCTTATCCTTTAGAAAATCTTTTGGTTCAGGTGCCATTATCCCTGTAAAAGATGGTATTATCTTAGGAAATCTGCTGAGCAATTTTTAGCTCTTCCTCTCTAAAACTTAACATCTAAAGGGGTGTTATTGTTTGAGCTGTTTGGGCTGTTCAGCTAATTTTCTCAGATTGAGTTTGAAATCCGGGGGCGTGTCTCTCCTCTCAGCAGGCGTGTCTCTCCTGCCAGGAGGCGTGTCTCCCCTCACTGAAGAACTGTGACATCATCATTTTGTATGAAGCAGGGGATGCAGAAGGTTGTCTGGATATAACAGCTCTGTAGCCTCCTGCATGCTTCTTATGTCTGCAGCCTTGAGGCTCCAAACACCAGCAAGCACCTGTCATATGTCTTAGTTTACACACAAATGACGCTGAAAGCCAGCAGCTTTAACTTCCAGTGGTGTTCACCCAAAATGTACTGACAACAGGCAGAGACCTTTACTCAACTACAAGGACAAATGTCAGCTTCAAGTAAAGATCTCTGCTTCCTGTCAGTGACATGTGAGTGAAAACAATGGGGGGAGAAGCAAATCAGCTTTGAAAGAAGGTCCTGCTCAGCTTGTAACTAACTTGGGCTGTTGGTGCAGCGGTAGAGCAGTGAGCAGTGATATAGTATTGCTTTTACAAGTTCTAGTTTGGAGTTCTAGTCCCCTCACAGAGTATATTTTTTTTCTCCCCTAAATTCTACACATATGTAGAGAGACCTAAAATATATATGTCAATCTCTACAATGATATGTATACACATACATAGCTCCCCTATATCATGTCTCATCCCCCAGAATATATGCATTGTATCACATATGTTGGAAGTGCTTGGTGTGACTACTGTGACAATGGGACACTATATAGGGGAGCTTTGTGTGTGTATATGAATAAAATTATAGATGTCTACACATATATTTTCATATCTTTACATGTGTACAATTTATAAAAGAAAAAAAAAATACTGATGGGACTTGAACTCCTAACCTTTATCTTGCAGAGTGGATCAGCTAAGCACTGCACTATACAAGCAGCTTATGCAGACACAGTGTTGAATCCTTATGTTATACACTACAGATGATGACGTCATAAGGAGGCGGGGCTTGCATTCGATCTGAGGAACAGAACGCCCTCTTTTCATAGTAGCAGCTTAAGGACTGGACCTGTGAGAAGGTGAAACAACCTCTTGGCAAAAGCCCTTTAAACAGCCAGTAATTGCCCAGATCATCACCATAGAGCTGGAAGATGTACATAGAGCCAGCAGACCTTGGTTTCACTATCAATTTTAACAGCTCAGAGGGGAGTAAACACAGAGTGTGCAGGCAGCCAATCACAGTGCAGGGGGCGTGGCCGGGGCGTTTCCTGTCTAGGGGCGTATCCCAACAGGCTGAATGAAATGTCAGCCAGCCAATCACAGTGCAGGGGGCGTGTCTAGGGAATCGACCAGGGGGCGTTCCGACCAGCAACAGAGCAACAGCAGAAACAGAATACAGATTTACAGAGAAGCTGATATCTGCTAAACCAAGTGACTGAGGTAATGCAACCCAATTACAAAAGTGCTTATTTTTACTGTCCCCATAATCTGAGACATGATCTTTGTAACGATAAAACCCCTTTAATAAATATGATATAAAAAGCATTTCTCTTACCAAAAATCTCTGCAAATCTAGTGTACAGCAAAACACCAAAACCCATATAAATATTTTACTTATTTTTCTTTTTTCACTTGGAAATAAATACGGGGCAGGATTTCAACACTCCAAGATTTGAACAATGCAATAACTACTTTTTTTGATTTCCCTTTGATATAAAGTACTATAGGGAGAGGTTTAAGCTCACAGAGGCTACAAGTTTTTATGAAGTTGCCCTTTTTCGGGGCAGGTACTCCGTTCAGGGACTGATTAGGGCCATTTCTATTAGGGTCAGAGATTACTACACCCAAAACTTACTGTCATAGCCCGACCACATGAGGTACCCAGGAAGATACACTGGAGGACACCCGCAAAACAACTGTATTCCAAGAAGAAAGAGTACCGTTATTCTACTGTAAATTTGTATTTCACCTATGACTGACAAAATATGTTTAATAGGTGGTACAATGCACAGGGTTTATGCATTGTTTAAATCCTGCCCTGTGTATATTTACTAGTGAAAAAAGAAAAAAAAAGAGTGACAACATTTATATGGTTTTTTGGTGTTTTGCTGCACATTAGGGGTGACATGTTAGAAAAGACGCCTCCACGTCTGTTTTAAGGCGCATTAAATGAGATTATAGTGCATCTGAATGAATGAACCTGTCAAAAATATGGCGTCTGGTATACCTTGCATAGTATAATTGATGCACCTAATCTAGGCGCATATCAAAATGTAGACGCATAGCATATCATTGCTAGAATATTTGATGTGCCTACTTTAGGCGCATTCAAATGTGTCGTGCCTGGCGTATAATGCACCTAGTTTTGGTGTACTACAGTTCATTTATATAGAGAATAGGGCATCAACAGTTTTTGGCACAAAATACACCAAAACAATGTAACATATCGCCCTAGATGTGCAGCTTTTTTTGGTAAGCTAAATACATTTTATATTATGTTTCTTAAATGTTAAATTTTAGGAAGGAGGTCTCTATTCACAGTAATTGTTTTGGAAACTTGATTTTCTGTAATTGGAATTTTAAGCTTTTGTTGGATTCTCAGTTTTCAGCTCCCTTTAGATGAACTGCCATGAGAAAAGACATTTTTTTTTCTGCCAGGATGAACTCTGACAATTCCTGGAGGCTCTTGCCTTTCGTTCCCGCCTTGTCGATTTATATGCTCAACTGCGGTCACATTGTATGAGATTATCTTAATGTCCAATTTCTTCAAAAAGGGAATGGCAAATAAAAGGGCTTCCAGCACTGCAGCTAGCACTCTGAAGTTTTGTACTTCCTTCCATGTGAATTGGCTCCGATTTCCAAGAAACTTTTGGAGACTTGACTAGCACCCCAACCTGTGGGACTGGCATCTATTGTAATGGTTTGGATCTCAGTCCAAAACACCCTAGTCCTTAAGTTTTGAAGGTCTAGCCCCACCGAGAAACAGGTCCCTGTAAAAAAAAATTCTAACCCCTGGTTTTTATTGTTCCAATTTTTTTATATTTAACAGTATAGAAGATAGGAATGGATTTGAATCCGAGGAATGGCAGGAATATAGGCTGTATCCTTCCCCTTGAGAAAGCTCAGGCGAAACGCGCGTTGGGGTGGTTTGGTTCACTCTAATCCGCTGACCCTTGGTGATGTATTGAACTGATGTTTTTGTATTTATTTATGTGATGTGTTGATACTGTTATCACCTGTATGATGTATAGTATTATGTTTCAGTGGGATTAGTTGGGCATATATTTTTTATTTGGGTGTGATTTTGTCTGTTACTGTTATATATTTTTAATTGTTTATAATAAGATCTAATAAAGTATTGTTTTTACATTTCTATACTATTATATTGGATACAATTTCTTTTGGTATTCTTTGTATTTATGGTATCCATTCTCTTTGATTGGCCCTTGTATTTATAGGTTTACTACAGCAGAACAAAGTGAAGGTTCTGGAGTGGCCATCTCAGTCTCCTGACCTCAATATCATTGAGCTACTCTGGGGAGATATCAAGCGCACAGCTCATGCAAGACAACCTAGGAATTTACAGGAACTGGAGGCTTTTTGCCAAGAAAAATGCGTAGCTTTACCATCTGAGAAAATAAAGAGCCTCATCCACAACAACCACAAAAGACTTTAAGCTGTCATTGATGTTAGAGGGGGCAACACACGGTATTTAGAACTGGGGTATGTAAACTTTTGATCAGGGTCATTTGGTTGTTATTATGATTTAAAAAGAGAAAACACAGTAGTTTGACAATAAATGGCTTCTTCCAACCACTATGAGTGAAAAAAAAGTTTTTGTGTAATTCATATTCTCTGAAAAAAGGCAAAGAAAGCAAAAATTGTGCCAGGGTATGTAAACTTTTGAGCACAACTGTAACTGTTGGGGTCTTATATATACCTAACTACTAGGGTCCCTATATATACCTACCTAACTACTGGGGAGCTCTATATATACCTACCCAACTGGGGGCCCTATATAGCTACCTAACTGTTGTGGTCCTATATATACCTAACTACTAGGGACCTACATATACCTACCTAACTACTGGGGCCCTACATATACCTACCTGACTACTGGGGGCCCTTTATATACCTAAATAACTGCTGGGGTTACTATATAGATAACTTGTGAAACAAAAAATATCACATTCCTAATAGCGGGAACCCACAACAATATTAAACTACTATGTATACTAGTGTGGGCCATACTAACAACTGCCCATAGATAACTTGTGAAACAAAAAAAGATCCAGCAATTCCAATATATAGCAGTTAAAAGCACAACAAATTTATTAAATCTTCATAAAAAATGTATGTATAGTGCATAAGCACATACAATAGACAAGCAGCCCGTGTAGATGATCCTCAAACGGATGCGTTTTGGGGACAGCAAAGCAGATTTCCCTTGCTATGAGTAAGGGGAATCTGATCTGCTGTCCCCGAAACGCGTCAGTTTGAGGGTCATCTACACGTGCTGCTTGTCTATTGTATGTGCTTATGCACTATGCATAAATTTTTTATGAAGATTTAATACATTTTTTGTGCTTTTTACTGCTATATATTAGAATTGCTGGATCGTTTTTTGTTTCATTGGATGCTACACTCTGACCAGGTGGATCCGGGCATTGTGTTCCAGTGGAGGTGGTGAGCTGGAATTTTTTTTTTCATCTTATACACTATAGATAGCTACCTAACTACTGGGGGCCCTACATACAGTGGTTGCCATAAGTATTGGCACCCCTGCAAATCTGTCAGATAATACTCAGTTTCTTCCTGAAAATGATTGCAATCACAAATTCTTTGGTATTAATATATTCATTTATTTTGCTTGCAATGAAAAAACACCAACAGAATGAGACAAAAATCAAATCATTGATCATTTCAACCGAAACTTCAAAAATGGGCCGGACAAAAGTATTGGCACCCTCAGCCTAATACTTGGTAGCACAACCTTTAGCCAAAATAACTGCGAACAACCGCTTCCGGTAACCATCAATGAGTTTCTTACAATGCTCTGCTGGAATTTTAGACCATTCTTCTTTGGCAAACTGCTCCAGGTCCCTGAGATTTGAAGGGTGCCTTCTCCAAACTGCCATTTTGAGATCTCTCCACAGGTGTTCTATGGGATTCAGGTCTGGACTCATTGCTGGCCACTTTAGAAGTCTCCAGTGCTTTCTCTCAAACCATTTTCTAGTGCTTTTTGAAGTGTGTTTTGGGTCATTGTCCTGCTGGAAGACCCATGACCTCTAAGGGAGACCCAGCTTTCACACTGGGCCCTAAATTATGCTGCAAAATTTGTTGGTAGTCTTAAGACTTCATAATGCCATGCACACGGTCAAGCAGTCCAGTGCCAGAGGCAGCAAAGCAACCCCAAAACATCAGGGAACCTCCACCATGTTTGACTGTAGGGACCGTGTTATTTTCTTTGAATGCCTCTTTTTTTTCCTGTAAACTCTATGTTGATGCCTTTTCCCAAAAAGCTCTACTTTTGTCTCATCTGACCAGAGAACATTCTTCCAAAACGTTTTAGGCTTTCTCAGGTATGTTTGGGTAAACTCCAATCTGGCTTTTTTATGTCTCGGGGTAAGAAGTGGGGTCTTCCTGGGTATCCTACCATACAGTCCCTTTTCATTCAGACGCCGATGGACAGTACGGGTTGACACTGTTGTACCCTCAGACTGCAAGGCAGCTTGAACTTGTTTGGATGTTAGTCGAGGTTCTTTATCCACCATCCGCACAATCTTGCGCTGAAATCTCTCGTCAATTTTTCTTTTCCGTCCACATCTAGGGAGGTTAGCCACAGTGCCATGGGCTTTAAACTTCTTGATGACACTGCGCACGGTAGACACAGAAACATTCAGGTCTTTGGAGATGGACTTGTAGCCTTGAGATTGCTCATGCTTCCTCACAATTTGGATTCTCAAGTTCTCAGACAATTCTTTGGTCTTCTTTCTTTTCTCCATGCTCAATATGGTACACACAAGGACACAGGACAGAGGTTGAGTCAACTTTAATCCATGTCAACTGCCTGCAAGTGTGATTTAGTTATTACCTAACACCTGTTAGGTGCCACAGGTAAGTTACAGGTGCTTTTAATTACACAAATTAGAGAAGAATCACATGATTTTTCAAACAGTGCCAATACTTTTGTCCACCCCCTTTTTTATGTTTGGTGTGGAATTATATCCAATTTGGCTTTATGACCATTCTTTTTGTGGTTTTCCATTGAAGACAAATTAAATGATGATAAGAATACCAAAGAATTTGTGATTGCAATCATTTTGAGGAAGTAACTGAATATTATCTGACAGAATTGCAGGGGTGCCAATACTTTTGGCCACCACTGTAACTACTGTGGGGTCCTATTAATACCTAACTACTGGGGGCTTTATATAGACCTACCAAACTACTGGCAGCCCTATATATACCTACCTGCTGTGGGGCCCTATATTTACCTACCTAAGTACTGAGGGGCCCTATGTATATACCTACATATTTGGGGCCCTACATATACCTACCTAACTGTTGGGGTTATATGGACCTAACTACTGGGTCCCTATATATACCTACCTCACTACTGGGGGCCATATACATATATATTTACCTAACTACTGGAGGCCCTATATAGACCTACCTAACTACTGGGGGCCCTATATATATATATATATATATATATATATATATATACACATATATAATATATATACCTATATACCCTACTACTGATATTATACATATATATATATATATATAACGGCTGGGGACCCTAAATTTACCTAACTACTGAGGGGCCCTATATATATCTAGCCAACTACTGGGGCTATATATATACCTAACTACTAGGGACCCTATATATACCTTTCTAACCACTGGGGCCCTAAATATACCTATTGAGTGGCTCTATATATACCTAACAACTAGGGGGCCCTATCTATACCTACCGAACTACTTGGGGCTCTATATACACCTAGCTAACTACTGGGTGGTAGGACCTACATACACTTACCTACCTACTGGGGGACAGTCTATACCTCCTTACCAGCTGGGGGGACCTATGTACCTACTTACCAATAGCTCTATATACCTACCTACTGAGGGCCCTACATTACCACCTGGGGCGTAACTTTGGTTCAAAAAGTGGGGGGGACCAATTTTCACTTTCATCCCCTATCTTCCTACCCCTCCCTCCCTCCTTCACTCGCTTTACCAATTTCATTCCCGCCCTTCTATCCCCTCATCTTCCTTGCAGTGAAGCGGACCTCTCTACCACTGCTCAAGGTCTGAGGAGTGCTGCGAGCTACCCTGTAGTTGGTCAGTCCCTTATGGCAAATACTTTTGGTGCAATCCTAAAGTTATGAATTGATCTTCCCAAATTACTGACGTTGAGCCGACTGGACTCAAAAGCTAGCTCTGCAACTGAATACCCAATCATGCCCACCTACATTATTCACCCCTCTACATGGAATTACAAAACATTGTACAAAGAGCAAATTTCGCTTACCCCTAAGATCTCACCATCACACTCTCCCAGATTAAATTGTTATGCTACAGAATTGAGGGAATATAAAAATGAACCCAATCCACTGACACCCCTAGGAATCACATTATTTCACATACTTTATCCACAAAATTTTTTTTATGACATTCCACTTACAAAGAAATGGACAATCATCACATGCACCCAGAAGAATTTATCTATATTACACGTGGTAGACATAGAAATTACATTAAAGTACCTTAGAAATGAATTGCACATTGTACTCAAATAATATAATTCATTGTACCCCAAAAATGTATTCTATTACACACTGAACCCTAGAAATGAATTACATTACTCACTGTAATCCAGAGATTACATTACACCGTACCGTAGAGATTACATTACACACTTTACCCCAGAGATTACATTACACACCATACACCAGATATTACATTACTCACTGTACCCCAGAGATTACTACATTACCCACTGTACCCCAGAGATTAGTTTACACACGTACCCCAGATATTACTGCATTATTCACCGTACCCCAGAGATTACATTACACACTGTACAACAGAGATTATATTACTCCATTCCCCAGAGATTATTACATTACACACTGTACCCCAGAGACTACATTAGACAAGGTACCCAGAAATTGTGTGTGTATATATAAATATATTGAACACAGACACACTACACACTTAGGGTGGGTTCACATGACGATTTTCCAGCACTGACAGTGTTGTTTGCTTGTTGGAAATTCGGCACTTGCAAACGCAGAATTCCGACGAGCAAACGATCCAGACTGCCCGAGGAAGATTTCGCCCTCCTATCCATTAGTGCTGTTAGTGCATAAAACACCTCGAAGAATTCTGTGTAGGCGTTGACAGTACGTGCCGAAAATACTCAAGTAAAATCAGTGTAATCTAAACAACAACACTGATTTTACATAGGATATAATGTAAATCACTTTCCTGTCGGATTGGACGCCGGTTCTGAGGCAGATCCAGCACTGAATCTGACCCAGAATCAGCATTCATATCTTCTGCATGAATGTACCCTTAAGGTATGTTCACACAGTGTATAGCGGGGTGCACTGTGCGCTCTGCTATATGCCGGGTGTTTTAGAAGTATGCGCTGGACATTCCATACTTCTAAAATGCTGAGGGGCCAGCCCCATTCACTTTCATTTTCCCCTGCACATATGTGCGGGGAAGATGTGACATGGTTAGACACATGGCTGTACAGTATATACACATCTCACATATACAGTACATACCTTACTCACATGCACGCACAACGCCTAGCATCCTTTTCCCCTCCTTATCTTTCTCCTGTAGTCTGGTGCAGTAGGCATTCGGCAGGAGTTTCTCTTCTTCTCTGATGAGGGTTGAGCATAGGGGAAGTGATAAACACTGGGAGGGAAAGATACAGCCCCAGATACAGAGTGTGCTGGACTGTGAGCAGCGTTCTGATTGGTGAAGCAGCCCCTGCTGACTCCTGCTCTACCAATCAGGGCTACTCTCACTCTGCACTGACATTTGAGGCTACTACTTACTCTGTCCTCACAAGATGCACAGAAATATAGGAGGCAAAGGGTTAACTTCTTCCTCCTCCGTGTTCTGCTCTCCCCACTTACCGAATTCTCATGCTTTCATATGGATTATTTTTTATTGAAGTGGCTAAAAAGTGGGAGGACCATCCCCCACCCAGAAAAAAATGGGGGGGACCATTCCCCTCTGTACCCCTCTAAAGTTACACCTATGATTACCACCTACCTATTGGGGGTCCTATGTATCTATTTACCTCCTGGGGGTCCAATATACCTACCTACTGGAGAACCCTATGTACCTACTTGTTAGGGGACCTTTATACATACCTACTGGGAGCTTATGTACCTACTTATTGGGGGAGTCTTATATACCTACCTACTGAGAAGATCCTATATTCCAACCTATCTATGCTCCTTTTAGGTAGCTTAGACCTTAAACATTAGGTAGGTAAAGCCCCCCTTCAGTATAGCGTTCCCTTCAACTACCTATAGTGGGCACTATATAGCTACCTATTAGGGGGGCTATACTAAAGGCTATACTAAAGTAGGTAAAGGCTATACTAAAGGCTATACTCTGCAAGTTACACTTTTTACGCTCTCAGGGGCCCAGAGGATCCGCCATATACCGACAATCGACGGGTCAGTGTATACTGACACCGCTGGATCGTGACAGCCACCAGTAGGTAGAAACACACCCAATATAGTAAGCAAACCCCCACCTTCCCCCTCAAAAACAAAAAAGGCAGGCGGATAGATAGACGCTCCTTTAAGGTAGATTAGATCCTAAAAATTAGTCAGATGAGTGGCATACATTTCCTATTATGTAGGTAAACTTTACCTACTTAATAGGAAATGTATGGTGGTCTTAGTGTAAAGGTTTACATTCAGTACCAGTACGATGGTATCATTCAGACCGTTTATGTTGGTGATATGTGGGATGATGATGATGTTCCGGTTTAAATATGTGTTATTATTTTGTTGTTATTGGTATTATTGTTCTTCACATACTGATTTGCTCAGTAACAGTATAGTGGTATTAGTAACTTTATGGTAGTAATATGTGGGTTATTATTTGGTCCTTTTATATTGTCATTATTGGTAATATTGGTCTTGCTATAGGGGTTTGGTCAGTAATATTATGGTGGTATTAGTCACTATATAGTGGTGACATGCGCTGATAATGTGGCCATTGTATACATACTGACCCGCAGAATAAATATAAGTCAATTAAACTGTTCAGTGCAAACTCCAACAACTAAACCCAAAAAAATAAAAGCACAGTTGCATTTTTTCCTGTTTGTTTTTGGGGGAGAGTGGGGCAAGGAGAGGGAACAGACACTTTGAAGGTATAACTTGTTTTTCTTTGGCCCCCATTAATTTTCTTCTATTTGACAATCTCGCACGCTACACCACAGACATCCGTCAAGTCAAGTGGGAACCAGTCATTGATAAGTATTGGTCAACAGGCGGTGTCTGGGGTTAGTGGGGGCCCAAGCTGAAGTTTTGCACCCGGGCCCATGAGCCTTTAGCTATGCCTCTTGTACTGATGTATATGGTAGTATGCATCTCTGAGTTCAACTGAGGCCATATAACAGTCTTATGTTAATAGATTTACTGCAGATTTTGTACCCATTTTGAATATTAATAGAATAGCAACAGCAACTCTATGGCAAGTCATACACATTACATTTGTTTGATTAGGTTCTATCTACTTAAAGAACATGTGTATAAATCTGATGTGTCTGTCTGTTGTAGGCACCAGAGTATTCTCGGTGGAAAATAACTTAAAAGTAAACTCTAACTGTGCCCGTTCGCTACATTTTCAAATGGCCCATTCGCCAATATCAGGCACATTACAACGTACAAGCGGCACTTTGTAATGCACCTGATTTTGGGGGGCGTGTTGGAGGTGGGGCGCACTAGAACCGTATGAACAGGGGCGTAACTACCAGGGTAGCAGACGTAGCAGCTGCCCCGGGGCCTGAGCTCTTAGGGGGCCCGGCGCAGTTGCTACCGCGTCTGCTACCCCGGTAATGCTGCTCCTGGGCCCGCCGGCAATGAACATACTAGTTCACTGCCGGCGGGCGGGGAGCTGACGGGCCCGGCGCATACTGCCTCTGAACGCCTGGGCCTTCCAGCCTGAGTGTTCAGAGGCAGCGCTGCCCGGAAATAGCAGAGCGGAGCGCCGTCGCTCTGCTACTTCCCCTGCCAGCTCTCTGTGATCACGTGGGGAGCGTGGAGTGAGGTAAGTAAGTTATTTATTATTTTACCTGCCCTATAGCCTGCCTAAATAGCCCCCCTGCCTGCCTATATACCCCAGTCCTGCTACATAGCCCCCCCAGCCTGCCTGCATAGCCCCCCAGCCGGCCTATATATACCCCCAGCCTGCCTGCATAGCCCCCAGCCTGCCTGCATAGCCTCCCAGCCTGTCTATATACCCCACAGCCTGCCTATATACACCCCAGACTGCCTGCATAGTCCCCAGCCTGCCTATATACCCCCAAGCCTGCCTATACACCCCCCAGCCTGCCTATGTACCCCCCAGCCTGCCTATGTACCCCCCAGCCTGCCTATATACTCCCAAGCCTGCCTACATAGCCCCCAGCCTGCCTATATACCCCCCAGCCTGCCTATATACCCCCCCCCGCCATATCCCCCCAGCCTGCCTGCATGGCCCCCCAGCCTACCTATATACCCCCGATCCTGCCTATATAACCTCCCCCCCCCCCTGCCTGCCTACATAGCCCCCCCAAGCCTGCCTACATAGTCCCCCAAGCCTGCCTACATAGTCCCCCCTAAGCCTGCCTATATAGCCCCCTAAAGCCTGCCTATATAGCTCTCTAAGTCTGCCTGCCTGAATAGCCCTATAGCCCCCGTGAAGCCTGTCTGCCTATATAGCCCCTATAGCCCCCTAAAGCTTGCCTACCTATATAGCCCCCGAAGCCTGCCTGTCTACTTATATGGGGCCCCTTTAGCTACCTTAACCCTGCCTACCTACCAATATGGCCCCTATAGCCCACCTAACCCCTGTCTACCTGTATGGCTCCATATTGCCTATCTAAACCCTGCCTGCCTAAATGGACCCCATATAGCCAGGGGGGCAGGTGCTGGAAAAGTCAGGATTCTAAGATATTTGTGTCTAAATCTCCAGGGACAAGTGGTCGGGAGATGTCATCATGGCGGTCTGGACCGGATGCAGAACAAAAGGGAAAGTCAACGACTTGTCAGAGAAACGTCACCTGTGAGTCACAAGATGTAACTACACTTTAATCACTTATGTCTGCAGAGTCTGTGTACACTGGTGTCTACCACTATATGGTCACTGTATGGTGGTTATATACAGTCTGCAGAGCCTGTGTACACTAGTATATACCACTATATGGTCACTATATGGCGGTACTATTGGTCTTTGTGTACTGATCAGTAATAGTGTAGGGGTATTATTCAGTCACTTTGTGGTCATGTTCTGGCGGTATAATCAGGTTCCTATGTAATAGCGTTATTGGTAATGTTGGTCTTGGTATAGTGGGATTTGTTTGGTAGCAGTATGATGGTGATATGTATGGTGAGGTATTTGCCCCTTGTATTATCTACATTATCTAACAGCATGTCCTGGTAAATGTTCGTGGTCAGGGAGGTGGGCGAGGGGGGGGGGGGTGGGTGCCCCATCCAAAAGGTTGCTTTGGGGCACTGGCTTCTCTAGTTACGCCCCTGCGTACGAAGCTATAGATTTATAGCTTCGCTACGGCATTTCTAGGTGCATTACTGCTGGAACAGGTAAACCACTCACAAAGTGGTTTACCTGAGCCAGAAATGTCGTACTATATGAAAAAAACTTTGAGATTCTTAGTTCACACAGTTTTGATCAAAAAATGCTTAAGCCACCCCCGGCTACCAACAGGATCTCAAGGCGGGTGGTCCTACTCTATTTTTACCTCTCACTAGAGTCAAATTCAGACTACACATTGGGTTCACAGACTTCCATAATCCAGAAAGAAAAAGAAAAAAAGCACCAACCTTGCAAGCATACTGCACTGATCTAACACCCTTGAGAGATGGGCGGGGTGCAAGAGACCAGAATGGAGGCATCCATTCCTCCCTATATATATTAAAAGCAATATATGCCAAATGCAACGTATAGTTCTGCACAAAAAAACGTTTCTGAAAAAACACAATGTGAACCTGGTTCCACTGGCATGATTGCGGCATATATATTATATCCA